>CM027097.1:9593473-9813551 GCA_015343265.1 Pao palembangensis | reverse complement strand
CCCCATTAGCAGGTCAGCTAGCCAGGGAAAGGATGAGGTAGTTAGTCGGGCTCTGGAGCTGTTTGAAGCAAATGACAGACAAAATAACCAGCATGTTTCCACAAATTGTCACAACAGACAATATAACAAGGAAAGCGTATAACAATACACACATTACAGAAGGACTGTTGGTGAAAATGTAATTGGAATTATGTATTCTGTAGCATGGATGTACGGCCATTCATTGTAGTCCTATTAATGTTTCCACTCTTCCATAATTTGTGGTTCAAAAGTCCAGAAGCTCTAATTAAAAACACAACAGCAGATAAATGACCGACATACAGAGAACCATGAAAGCAGACACAGTTTCAGCTCCTGCCCGCTTTACACTTATCATAATCTGTCTCTCACCATCTGATTTCTGTCATTCAATCATAATTGCTTGTGTGTGTGTGTGCGTGTGTGTGTGTTCAGCCCATATTTTATTTTTGCAAAAAAATTGTCACTTTGATTCTCAGAGTCAAAACCCACATTTTATCTAATTATTTACATTTCAAACAATTATAACAAGTAAATTATTATCGCTATAACTTTCTATAACAGTAGCAAAGTACAAAACAGCAGTTCCTTTCACTTGTGGATCAGTCGCTTTTGATTCTGTGCTTGTCCAAGGGAAATTTTCACTGTTTTTCCTCCTTCTAATAACATTCCTACAAAGTAAAAAAAAAAAAAAAAAAAGAAAGGGTATTAGGCACACTAAATGGCAAATACAAACAAAATGGAAGATCTGGAATGCAACTAGTTGAATTTGTTGTCAGATTCTCTAGATGTTATAATCGAGCCGCATCTCTAAGCTCAATGCAAAAGAGATATTTAAAAGGGAAACTCCAAAAAATGTTATATATATTTTTTTTAAAAAATACCTCAAACAGGCTTAAATTGGGAAAAGGCCATAACACAAAGAAAATCAAGTCTACTTAAAGTTCGTAAAGCTCATTTTATTTATTACATGGTATCTGTAAGGTTCTTTGACTCCTCATTCTCTGAGACAAACCTGTTGCCTCATCTAAACTTACAGGCAAGGGACCATGGGGAGACTTTTGTCTTTTCACCTTATTAATTTTATTGAACAGAATTAGTCGGTTTTAGCACAGCGGTGCAGCGGTTAGCGCTGTCACCTTAAAGGGTTTGTCTCAGGGTTCAGGTCCCTTCTGTTCAGGTTAAGCTTGTTGCATGTGAAAGGCACCTTTGTCCTTTCTAAGACTACTTAGAGTGGGAATGTTCATGAATAAAACTGTTGAACTTTAGAAAAGCTACAGATGTTGTGATTTTTACTGGAAATACTTTCATGAAGTCTGATGGTTTGATACTGTGGAATTCTCCATTCATACTGTAGCTTTTCACCACTGACTGGGTCATATATACCATAAAGGTTATACAAATGTTTTTATTTCAATAAAATAACAGTAATAAATAACTCATTATACATGTGTAAAATCAGCACAGAGTATGATATTCATTCATGTAAGTAGAATAAAGTGAATTAGTACAGCTTTGGAGTTAGCAGTCACCTGAAAGATTTTTTCCAGAAATGATCATCCTAAAGGCTGATCTGAACCAGCTGTAAAAGAAAGTATATATGAAGGGATTAGTTGAATTTAAAAGTGCAGCTCAGTTAAGGGCTTCTAAAGAAAACAGGCGGCACAAAGGCACCACTAAAGACGTCACAGTCGTGCACAGAAGAAGGGTACAACACAACAGAAAAATCCCATCACTACAGCCAGTATTTTATCGCTTCCTCCATCTTAGTGAAATTAGCTTTAGACAATGTACTTGATGCTGCGTATTGTTTCTGGAGCAACAAGGTACTCCTTGAGGTAGATGCAGACCATGCATACCACTGAGGTAAAAGGGAGAAAAAAATCCATGTGCTGGCAATGACAAATTCAAGTAAATATGATTCACGTATTTTTCGCTTGTTCTGATGACAAAGAAGAAACTCAATTAGATAGACAGTCCCCAGGTGTCACATTGAGGCCATGGTCAGGAACAATGTTAGAGTTATTTGATTTGTATTTCAGGAGTGATGACAAATAGCACAATATCAATAACAGCGAAACACAAGTTTAGAATGGAAGCTGCACAGCAACACGTTAAACATGATCCGCAGGTCGCAAAGAGGTCCCGTTGTAATTGACATATTTGATGAGAATTCAACACGAGGAAGACTAGTGCCCACCAGCATGTCAGCCACAGACAGAGAGGATGAGCCAGTTGGTGGGAGAGAAGCCTGAAGTAAATAACTGAGACACTACAAATAAATTCTACATATGGTAACAACTGCCGCAACGTTGGAGGGTGTTCTGAAACCAAAGGCAGAATGCAGAGGGTTGCTTCTTAGCATGTAGGAATGTGATCTATTTTATAACAAGGTGGTCACATAAAACTACCACTCATGTTGGGGCTCATTTCTGCTGTGTTTATGTTGCTGCAAGTCAGTTAATCACACATTAAACAATTTCATTAAATAATAAGCAATAAAATACAAACAGAGGAACTCTGTTTCATTCTTCCTTGCCTACATCGCAGCATACTAAAATCCTCAATCCATGTCCACAGATGTCATTTCCATGAACGAACTCCCTGTGTGAACTGGTCTGTTCGTTTATGTAGTCGCTAAAATAGAGGAGAAAGTCCCTGATCCAACTGGTATGAACCAGCCTACCTGTCAGGAAGGGACCTAAATGTGCCGAGATTGGCCCCCAGCTTTTATTGATTCAATGTCATTGTGGTCCAGTTCAGAAACATAGTGATTGAATTATTTAGCAAATACCAATGATTATACACTTTATAAAGCACACAAACACAATAGTACACCTCTTTGACTTTGACTTTTCTCCTCAGGGGTCACCAAAGCAGATTATTTGTCTCTATGCACCTCTTCATCCTCTTTTTTCCCACTCAATTAACCTAATGTTTTTTTTATATGTTTATTACTTATTTGTCCATCTGAGTTCTCATTTCTGATCCTATCTATCTGCCTTGCTCCTCAAAGACAATCCTCAACATTTTTCCTTTCAGTCTTGCAGCTAATTCATTACACATCACAACTAACACATTTTTCCAGCCGCTGACGCTGCTTGCACACATTTCTTTTTCTATGCGTTGCTTCGCTAATGAGCAAAACCTAAATTCAGCAAGATTTGGCAAAATGGACAGTTGTTTGACATTGTTGTTTTCAGTAATAACTTTACTGTAATTTTTAAATTAATGTATTAATGGGTTAGTAATGGGTGTTAGGCGCGATGTCGTAGTCTCAGCCTCCACCTCCACCTTTTGGCCAATGTCCTGTACAAAGGATGTATTGTATGTTTTTTCTTTCATCTCTTGACAAAAATAAACTCAATCACCAAGAATTGTACTGAATGGTCGGATAAGCCGTCGCCTGTCAGCCTGTTGTTCCTCAGGTCCTTCCTGAGCCTGAACAAGTGGACAGAATGCAGTGACCTTGGGAGGTCACCAGGATAAATTGGCTTGAGAGGCCCAACCAGCGGCATTGAGGACACTGGAAACTAGGTTCTAAAACAGAAAAACACACAAGATCTGACTCCATTCTTTCTGAGACTTCACCTGTTGCCTCATCTTTTAAACTTATAGGCAGCAAAGGACCCTGGAGAGAAGTTTCTTTTCATTCTTAGTACTCTATTGGAACAGAATTAAGCTGTTTCGGTGCAGTGCAGTGGTTAGACAGACAGACAGACAGACAGAGTTACTTTATTCATCCCCGAGGGGAAATTCCCTTTGTTACAGAAGCAATCCAAACCAGAGCATGAGATAAAAATAAAAGATAAAAGATCTCACTATAATTATTTAATAGCGCTGTCACCTTAAAGGGTTCATCTCGTTCCAGTCCTCTTTTCATGTTGCATGTGCAAAAGGCAGCCATGGGCATTTGAAGCATGCCTGGCATGGTTTGATATGGTGGAATTCTCACACTCAGTAGCTTATCACCATTGACAGACACCATAAATTCCAGCCTGAGCGCTCACAGTTTGCTCACCAAGGGTGACTTAGGACTGTGTCAGTTCTTTCATCTTTACATGGGTCAAACACCAAATCAAGACTTCAACATCGAGGGGTTTTAAACACTGTAAAAGAGTATAGCTTTATTACAGAGGCTATAGCAGGTGGTTTAAAGACCAAAGTCAAATGTGATTACTTGTTAATTAGTCAAAATTACTTTCTTATTTTTGCAGCAACTATAATAATAATACTAATTGTACATATTTATAATTTCTATAATGTAATTGCTAATTTGTTTTTTTTTTTTTTATCACAGTGTCCTGGAGATAAACAAATCCAAGCCCAGTTGGTTGTCAATTAAAGGTGAAATGTATAAACTTGAGCAGGATTCCTGGGTACACTTTTGGAGTGATTACACACAAAGACACACACACATGCACACACACCCCACACACACATACACAGATACTTCTCACCTTATCAGCCTAAACCTCATCTGAGTAATTGACAGAGTGTACCGTAGAGTCCAAATTAACAGGAAACAGGAAACAACAACAATCTTGAAAACACTGGTCTTTTTAGTTAAGGGAATAGATTTTGTTTTCATATAGAATGTTTAATAAATATTCTCAGGTGATTCTACACAACTCATTATGCAAAAATCCCACCCATGTAGCTAAACACGCCAACGGACTGTTGTTCCATACAAATGCTTGCCCTGTGATGCAATAATGACAGCTGAATTTCAGGTATTTCATTGCCCTTGGAAAACAAACAACTGTCATTCATAAATATTAGATTGTTTTCAATATGATTTTATTTACATTAATGATGGCAAATAAAGGACATGGCAGGAATCTTTGCTTCCAAGACTTTCTCATCGCTTCTTTTAAGATTCAGCGACCATTAAGGATAACTGAATAGTTGGATGAAAACTACTGCTGAAAATCCAACTAGGATTCTCAAGATCACTGGTGGAAAATGCACCGCCGCCACGTGCACCCTTGTACAACCTCAAATAATCTCAAAGCCAATGAGGCTGTGGCTTGTTGCCTTTGCCAGTGGCAGAACAGACTGGAGACAGATGTGCACATCTTTTCCATCTTAGACAAATTCATTTTAATGTGAACAGTGAAAAACTGTTGACTCTAGAACAGGTTTTTGTTGTTTTTGTTGTTGGTCATATCACTGGCTCATAATTCCAGTGCGTGCCAGTCACACCACAAACAAGTTATGTACATAGACACTCCTGAATACACGTCCAGGTAGGCTATATTTGATATCTCACATCGGCAATGAACATAAAATAAGTTTTAACAAGACGGAGCTTTATTGTTGATATACACTTGCTGTACAAGGAAAGGCCAGCGGAGGATCAATCCAAACCTATGGGTAGATTCCGCCAGTTTAATAGTCTGAACATATGCTTGCATTGCTGAATTTAATGCTTAAAATTATTGTGTTCTGCATAAATGCTCAGTCTGGCGATCTGGAAGACAGAAACAATCAATATTTGTGATATTAGTATTGAAATGTTGTTCTTCTCCCACCTTTTTTTTTTTTTTTTTTTTTAACAGTTTTGTTTCTTTTACACGATTATGGTCAGCTAACTAATTAGTATTGTAAGTATTGTAAATATATGAGTGGAAAAATCTAAAAATAAAAAAAGGTTGTTCTTGCACAAACAGAGTTAATGGAAATTTAAGTCTGACCATGAATACAAACTAAATGATCAGTTTCGCCCTGCTGGCAGGAATCTAGCAGAGAAAAAGGTCACATGACTGGCTAAACTGGTGTGTCTAACTCAGACTGTTCCAGGAGGTTGGTGTAGTTTACCTTTAATTACGGCTGTTTTAGAGACAAGCAGTACGATGTGACTCCCCTGCAATTGCAGCCCTGACAGGAGACAACAATAAAAGGTAAATATATATATAAATATATACAATTTAAACACGATAGAATGACAAATGCTGTATCTTGATTCTCCATTTAAAACTAGAGAAAAGCAGTTATATTCCAGGTAGATGTCATTAACACCAAACGTTTTTATGCTACTGGATATCAATGGGAATTCCAAAAACTCTATACATCTTTATTCTTGTTATTCACTTTTATTTGTGAATGTGCTGATCTTAAAATATCCCAACGCTACACTTTCTAAATTACATATTTATGTATTCTTCCTTGCTCAAATTATTTACCTGTTTTGCGATAATAACGCACTTGAGGTCACTGAGTCGCAATAATACATTAGTTAAGAGCATATAATTAATGAAAATGAAACCTGAGTAATAAACAAAACTAACCGAATATGAACCAAAAACATAATTAAACTCAAATCAAATTCAAATCAAATCTTAAAGTACAAATCTAGGGTTAGAAATGATCTCACATGCTGAATATAATTAAAATCATAAGCATAGAATCATTCGGATGCAGTTTAGTCAGACATCAAAGGCAAAGGATAGAAAATACATAACAAATCATAACATCAAAATAATAATACATGTTAAACTATCCCCTGAAGTTTGAAATGTTTTTTTTTAGAAATGAAAGAATTTGCCTCGTGGTCTTAACTGCATAAAAAAGAGAGCCTTGGCTAGTGCGAAGGAGCTGAAAGTTTCCACACCGCCATCTTTATTTCTCAAATATCTGTGATAAAACGACAAAAGGGAAATTAAATAGCTGCCTGTAATCCCCCTGGATGCATGTGACGAGATGCAGAGGCTTATCTTAGCCTGCCGTCGCAAGCACTTATTATTTACATTTATAGCATTTATTTACCAGTTTTTCATCCAGGCACTGAGCTGAAACCATGAACAATGAACGAAAGGCTCTTGAATGTTTGTTGCGATTTATCTTTCTACTCCCGCAACCATCAACAGAGAAAATGTTTTTAATGGGAGTTTGCCTTCAACGGGTCGTACGGCCTTGTGGGGACTTTTGTTCTCGTTTCAGATAAAATCTATGCAGGAAGGTTTGACATGATGAAGGTGTGACTGGCGGGTAAAAGAAAGTAGTGTATAATGTTCCAAACAAGTTATTCTGGTTTTAAGGATCAGCTCTAATAATATTTAATAATAATATATTTTACATGCATTCTCTTAATTGTGTTTCCTTTGCACTAAAACATACAAATATTAAGAAAAGAAAAAAACCCTTGAGGGGATTACGCTCTCCCTATAGTTGCCATGGCTTTACAAACAGCTGGAAGAGGTGTAGCTGTTTTCCTGGTGATGCTCTTCTGTCTGGACGTTCAAGGCCATGCTTGGCAGGCTGACGTGGACTTTGAGGTAGGTACCATATTTCATTGTTGAATCCCCCACATACGTTTCAAGTGTGCCGCTTAAAGGAAAGCCCTGTCTCCAGGATGCGACCAGCTCGTCATTCATACACTCAAGACGAAAAAGAGAGGGTGAGACATCGGGGAAGTTGTCACAGAATATAATGCATTTAACATCACCAAATCTTGTTGTCTAATTAAAGACAGTTCAGTTCACTTTTTCTTTGTCTTGCAGCATCTCAGAACGTTTCGGATTATTTACTCGAAGTTAGTCTTACACTGTCTGGTCTGGAGTATCTGCAAACAGTATTAAAGATGCTTAGTTTTCCTATAATGATTAATAACGTTACTGAGATCCACAGCATCAACATGACAACAGGTATCAGTGCTACACTGGATGGTCAGGCGTGTTTTAAGGACAGCTCCTAACCAGTGTTCTTTTCTTAGTGTGCACTCAGAATGCATCTGGGTACGAGAGTAGATGTCAGCAGCCATACGTTTGGCCGCTTGAGATCTGCTTCGCTTATGGTGCTTGTGGCAGCATCGTTGGCGACACGTGTGGCTGCATTAAAGGCCTTCCGCCCGAGGGACAGCTCTGCCAGCTAAATAACTTTCAACCAGGTAGGTTCCGACTCTTGTCTCAGCTTACCAACAGCCGGAAAACTGTGGTCATTGTACACTGAACTGAGTAACTTGACTTGCAACCGTAACCATACATTTTTGTTTTTAAATTTCCTTTTTTTCCTAACATGGTGATAACATTTTTCCAGGTTCTCTAATTTATTTCCATTGGCATGTTGTCATGTTGAGCTGCTGCAAATTTAAGTGTTTGAAAATGTGAATGTTGACATACAGAACAATTAATAATATTAAAACACCTAGAGCACTGAATTAGAAAACAGAACAGAAAATTCACTCATAAACATATTTGTGGTATATTTACTTAATCATAATAAAAATGCCTTACTCTCGTTTACACAGTAAATTACCTGGATGTGGACATCGAGGTGGGTTTTCCATTCTCTACTGTCCCAGCAGCAGATTTGTTTAATAACCTCAGGCAGATCCTGAAGACGCTGCCATTACCGCTGTACATCACGGCATCTGTAAAAGTAGTAGATGTAGCCTTCACTACAGGTCAGAGCCCTGGTTTGCTTATGTGTTTTGCTCTCTTTGTCTAATTATATGACTAATTAAATAACCATAAAAGAATCGCCAAAATCCTGCATCCAAAATCCTGCTGAATTCCAGCATTCAAACAGCATGAAAGGAATTTTCCACATTTAGAATTCACTTTCAGACTAAAAACCTTACTGCAAACTTACTTTAGCTTTAGGGTGCTCAAATAGCATAAATGTTACATCAAAACTTTTACAGCTCCAGAAAGACATCCTGAAGAGTGTTAAAGGCAACTCTTTTTTTCAATTTAACCGCTTTAGATGATGCTTTACGGGGTCTTCAGTGGCAGATCGTTTTCCACCTGGTACTCTAACAGATATTGTGCCATTTACTGTCTTTCAAAGAGTGCTATTCAAGCGTGGCTGGAGCGCTGCAGTGTCACTGCGAGGAAGAGTTTTTCTGGTCATGTGACCAGTGTGAGGCCTATGGTGCCTGCAACAGTTCCAGGGTGGGGGAACCCTGCCAGTGCAAAAATCAGCTTCCTACTGATGGACAACTTTGCAGAGCAAGTAAGCTTCACTATTGTATCATTCCTAAAAAATTCTTTTTCATTTCATTGTGACACATTTAAATTTAATTTTATCTTGTGATTAGTGAATCATTAAATTCAATGTTCCATAGATATCACTCAATGTCCATCCACAACTTCTGGTAGGGGATTTCTATTGTTTGTCATATTATAAGAAATAAATAACAAATATAAAAGACAATTTCCTGCTGTCAAGGTTTGCTTTATTATAAATGTCTCATCCAGAGAGCATAACAACAACGGCACTGACAACAATGGCATCGACAACAGCAATAACCACGTCGACACTTGTGGTATCAACGTCAACAACAGTGCCATCCACAACAACAATGACAACATCGACAGAAACAACAACAGCACGAACAACAACAGCATCGATGTCAACAATGATGTCAGTGGCAACAACAACGGCAGCGCCGACTACAAGGGCAGCCTCAAAGACAACATCGACATCAACAACACTGACAACAACAACAACAACAACAATAACAACAACACCAATAACAACACCAATAACAGAGGGTATTTGACACCGAATGTATGAAAATGAAAATTGAAGCTGACCACATTCCTTCCGTGTGATAACACCAGTTACGGTTGCAGAGAGGCTGCTCTCGTTTACGATGGGCCTCGATTTTGATCCTTCCTTCAATTCACCAAGCAACGAACTTTACCAAAACGTCTTAAGTGTTGTAAGTTCTTATTCAGCGCTGACTCCTAAGATTGATACAAAAAGACAAAGATCTTTAAAGACTGTTATGTTGCTTACAGATCCGAAGGCAATGCGCCCAATACATTCCAGGACTTCAAGATGTAGAGATAAAAGAGTTCCAGTAAGTACGCGATTGGAGGAATGCTTAGTTGATCACATTGTCAAATTTCTAAAATTGTAAATGTATAGAATCTTCAATTTTTCACAGGCCCGGGAGCACCGTTGTTAACTACATTGTGAAAGCCACCTACATTCAAGATGTGGAAATCATTGCAGTAGAAACTGGAATATTTAATAAGTTGGCGGAAAACTATTCTATGATTTTTGACAGTAAGTCCAAACGTTTCTGCCAAAAAAAACACGTCCAGTGTTAAGAAATAAGCTTTGGTGTTGCTGATGTGTCTTTTGATGTTTGAAGATCTGACGCCTTTGCAGTTTGAGCCGAGTGAGGTGTTTTTTGGAAAAAGCGTGAATTTGACATGCGGTCCACCACCAAGTACCCTTGGTTTCAGTTCCAACATGAAGGCAGAGTGGAGCCTCAACGGCATGCTCATACAGGGGGACGAGCTCCACCGTTTTTCAACGAGGGATGGAGCAGCGCTACTAACAATATCCACATTTTTTGTGACTGACAATGGTAAGAAAATCACCACATTTACTGAAGTGAAGCAATTATTATGATCGTTACTATATAACTTGGCAGGTATAGAACGGTTCATTCAGGTTCAGTTGTGCACCACAGCGGAGGCAGCAGTTCAACATTCCACTATAACTTGACTGCACAACACGCTTGTGGCCATATTTCGTTTTCTTTCTTTTTTAAATATATATCAAAAGCATCCATCACAAAAACAACAGGACAGATTTTCCTTAGAATAAATAAAGCCATGGGTCTTAATCAGCATAGTCCAGATACATGATACTTGATTTACACTCAAAAACAGGACACACTTTACTCCCATTTGACTCCTCTGGGTTAGATAAGGGTTAGCTAAAGATGCTACAGTTGTTTATTTTTCCACGTTTGTAGCGTTTTTAATGGCTCTCATTGTTTGCAGGAAATTACGAGTGTAAGCTGACAGATAGCAGTCTGAACCCAAATATAGTGGTCCGACAGAAATCCGCTGGATCATTTACTATGAAAAGTACGCCGCTCATACAAGTCTCACCAGTTAGCCAAAAAGTCAAATGTGTGGTTGGAATGGAAGTCCTACTGAAGTGCTCTGTTAACCTACCCTATACTGTTGTGTTTAAGGACATACCTGCTGCAGGTAAAGATGTTAATAAGCATACTGTCTCTTTGTGCATATCATATTAATACAGTATTTGTTATGGTTCCTGTTGTTTGTGGACATGCTTGAGCTTTCTTCTCTATTTTTAGGTGAAGGTAGTGAGATCAGCTATCAGTTTTCGATCTCCAGCTGTGAGAACACACAACAGACTTTCGTCTGTCAGGAGAAAAACTTTGTAGAATACAGTGAAGAGATAGCACTGGTGTTATCCACACAGAGTAAAAATTACACTTTGTACAAGTATATATACACATATGTCAATGTAATTTTTTTTTTTTGCTTTTTTTTTTTAACCAAAAAATTGGATTTGTCTTTAGATTTTGTGTGCGTCAACTACTCAGTCTACGGATACGGAATGGTTGGCGATGAAGCTGTAGGTCCCTGTGAACCAAACACAGTGGGCCAGAAGGTAGCTATTTGTAGAGCTACCGGCGCTTGGGAATTATTAAGCGATGGGTGCATCCTACAACCAATCCAGGATCTACTAGAGCAGTCACAGGTGACTTATTCCTAATCAGTTCAGATTAATCACTTTTTCTTAATCACTTCAGATCACTCCATTTGTCATCATAACCTTGGCACAAAAGAGGATTTAGAACCTTTGAGTGCTTCTGCTCTCTCAACAACACCACCAGATCTCTGCAGCACTCTCCTTTTATAAATTAATCAACATGTCATCAATGCAGGATGGCTACATTTAGCATTTGTTAAAGTTGTCAGCTGCAATCCATCACTTGTTCTGGACACATAAACTTTGTACTGATGCCACTACCTGAAATACATTTCCTCTAAAATACACATGCACACAATGCCTCAGTTTCAGTCAAAACTTAAGGCTTCATTTCGTTCTAGGAATTGTACCATTCATAAACCTGGAATACACTTTTACTTCACAAATAATCTAACAGAGACTAGCTGGAGGGCAATTACTCAGAGGGAAGTTTCTCTTTTAGCTTTGCAGCGTCTCAAGAGTTGTTTAGAAAATCGTGTATAACGTGTATTACAGGATCGTATTTTGATATAGCATATTTAGGGATATTGTCCACTGTGACCAATAAATAAATAAATGAAATAAAATTATTTGTCATTTACCCTTCACAGAACCTGAACAACAATTCACTGCCAGCATTCGTGGCCCAACTCCGCAAAGTCACTGTAAACTTCACAAAAGACGTGGTCGAATCCATACCAACCATCACAGCCATTGTCAGCATTTTCAGCAATATATGCAAAAGAATGATTTCATTATTTATTCCTATTACCAAGACTTCAATGGAGGTATGTTAATTAATCCAGAAATGTCCAGATATTCTGAAAATGTTGGTGTCTTCAGCTAATGCTCTGCTTCTTTCAACAGGATATTCTAATAACTACAGGAATCCTTACTATAGATGACGCAAAGGATTCGTGGGATTTTATAAATTACAACGATACCAAAGCAATGTCAGACACAAAAATGAACATTTCTGAAGTTGAAAGCGTCAGCAGCAACTTGTTAATATCCCTTGAGATTTTAACAAGTGGCCTCTCTGATGACTCCCTCGACATTCAAACACCTTTTATTATCCTGAACAAAACCGCATTCAGCAATAATTTCTCTGCTGACTTTAATTCTTCGGTACAGATAGAAATACCAGCAGCCGGTTTGGAAACAAAGTCCCTCACAGTCATGACCTTTAACTCCATGGATAACGTGCTCCCCCCTAGAGACAAAGTCAACTCAAGCGTCACTGTCATCAACGGGAAGGTTGTGCTCGTCCAGTCAAAGGGCAACATTAAAAATGTGTCATTGACGTTCGACACACAAAATGACACTCTTCACAACCCCCAGTGCGTCTTCTGGAACTTCACCCTCTTTGATCGCCTGGGCGGGTGGGACAGTGAGGGCTGTGAGGTGACAGCGTTCGTCAACGGAACTGTGACCTGCAACTGCAACCACCTGACCTCCTTCTCGATCCTCATGTCCCCCTTCAGTCCCAATATTCCTGTACTGGACTGGATCACATTCATTGGAGTCGGAATATCCATGGCTTCACTGGTCATATGCATCATCATTGAGGGCGTCATCTGGAATAAAATAAGCAGGAACAACACCTCATACTTGCGCCACGTTTCCATAGTTAATATCGCTATTTCTCTGCTGATCGCAGATATCTGGTTCATAATTGGAGCGGCAATTTCGAGCGCGGAGGAGTCAAACGTATCTGCGTGTATGGCAGCCACATTTTTTATCCATTTTTTCTACCTTGCACTGTTCTTCTGGATGTTAGCTTCTGCTTTGTTGCTGCTTTACCGCACAGTCAGAGTCTTGGACGACGGACTGTCAAAGCAGTCGATGCTGGCTATCGGATTCTGCCTTGGCTATGGGGCACCCCTCATCATCGCAGTGATAACGATAGCTGTCACCGCACCCAGCAAACGCTACATCCGAGCTAATGGTGTCTGCTGGCTCAACTGGGAAGAATCCAAAGCCCTTCTGGCATTTGTGATCCCAGCGCTCCTAATAGTAGCAATAAACTTTGTGATCCTGCTTGTGGTGCTGTACAAAATATTGAGGAGACGGGCGGTGGGAGATGCTGCCCACGCCGAGGACAGGCACGTCCTTGTGGTTATTGCGAGGGCTTTGGCTGTTCTCACGCCATTTTTTGGATTAACGTGGGGTCTAGGGGTCGGAACTATGGTCTCTCCATTCAATGAGGGAATCGATATTGCCTTTGCATTCTTCAATTCACTACAGGTACTGATATTTAACGCCAAACTTTGCTACTTTATTATTGTCGACTTATTTTACACAACTGCTACACATGCAAGTATTCGTTTTGACGCAACTTTGTGTATCTTCTTTAAAGGGTTTCTTTATATTGTTGTTCGGAACACTGATGGACAAGAAGGTATGTATGTGTGTGTAGGTGTGTGTGTTTGTGTAAATCATTAAAACTGTTTGTTGTCACCACAAATACCCATGCACAACTTTTCAGGTGCGGTCAGAAATTGCAATAAAGTCGCAAGCTTCAAAAAGCGGAACAAGGGTAGGTTTCACATCCTTTTTTTTGCTTTAATACCAAAAAATATCATGCCGATTGAAGCGTTGGTCTTTCTTTCAGTCAACCAGTGCAGGAAATGCATCATCAAGTGGATTGGGATTTTTACACAACTGGAGAAGAGGAAGAGGTATGGCAACAATAAAGAAAAAAAAGGGAAAAATGTATATATCGTGGCCGAAATGAAACTGTGTGTGTAGGAATTTTATTTGTCAGGCTAGTGACGTTTTATTAAACTGATATTGCCAGAAAATGTTGCAAACTTCCAATCCAATCTGTTTCGGGCCAAAGCGTGATTGTCTGAATGAAACATCCTCAAACACTTTACAAGGAAGTTGGTTAAGATTTTGCAAAAACCACAAAGTCAAAACAGGTTTTCCAGGTTTTTTGTTCCAGGTTTTGTTATTACACTTATCTGTTAACAACATTGTCTGTTGGTTTTCAGATGGTTACAATATATCCAGCACTTCTGGTGGATCTAACCAGTTCAGCAACACATGATCAGGCGAGGGATGAGTCCAAGATGGTTGGAATAAGAACTACGGCAGCTGGTCATCTGGTTTATACAGAGCTTAATCTCTCCAATATTTCAGCTTTTATAGAAAGACAAATTGAGTTATTGCGATGTTACAGTAACAAGAAAAAAAATGCATTTATGCAATGATGAAATATTTTCTCGAGTACAGTGTATTCTATTTAAGTACAGTTTTATGGTACCTCTTAACTGCAGTTGTAACTTCATTATTAAAGTTTGTGTTACATTTTGTATTTTGGAGGCAATTATTAGTGCATTTATCTGTATGCAATGTATTTGTTTATTAGTAATTTAGTGTTTTAATTACATTTCACTTGCAGCCCAACTAATGTAGTTATTGAAATAACAATGCTTGAATATTGTAGGTAAGCATTTTCAGGATTATGAGCATTGTGCATGTAACCCGATGTAAACATTTGCGCGGGTTAAAATTCATAAAGGTTCTTGACTGTGAAGAAAGGAGTTAAAAAATATGCATTGTTTATGGTTGCATCTGTTTCTGAAATGTCAATTGTGTAATAATGCAAAATCTATCGTAAGTATGTTACGTATTTACCAGACAAGGGAACGGTGATGTGAATGCTGATGGAGGTGGAGGATACGCGGGAGAGAGTAAGGGTGGTATACTGACGAGAGAGGAAAAAAAAACAATGCGGATTTGGTCAGACACGGGAGTCTATGCTCTGCACTAAAGTGTTCCATCCGAGTCTGATAAACCATGTGAATTGGGCAGATTGCTCATTTCACTTTTGAGGAATAACTTTAGATTGGTCACTAGCTAGGTGACTAATTGGGGCCCGTGAATTTAGCAAACCGATAGCAACCCGCCATCGGAAAGGGAAAAGTTTTGTCAGACACGCATTTATTTTGCTTCAGTACAGTGGTCCAACCCAGCACTGTGAGTACTGGTCGGGCTGGATTTGGGCAGAGAGCTCATTTCTTTGGAGAGGACTAAGTTGGAAAGTATCCAGGTCGCCAGCTAGGTGGCTAATTGGAGCACGTGGACCTTTGCGAACCGACAGCAGCACACCTTCTGTTGCTTCATCTCCGGGGCCTGGTACAAGTTGGGGAACGTACCTTGTTTTTCTTTTCTTTTTGCCATTTTGTTTCTGGCTGCAACGCACCCGAGCGACGTTCAGGTCTGCAACGGTGAACAAACCCTTTACGAACTAAATGTTATTGACTGATATATTGTGAGTGACCATGATTTGTTGATATATTTGGGGGAAATTGTGATTGATGATACAAATGTGTTTCATTGTGTTACATAATATGCTGATTTATGGGACAATTCTGCAATCATCATAGTAAATAGTTTATTGTTAAAACTTCTGTGCATTATTGTGAATATTTGGTGTAATTGGTTCTGCTGTGGGTGAGAGAGTACCTTATTTGCCCGTATATAGACACTGGTGAACTCAGGTCAGCCCCTCTCAGTATTGAGAGCCGCTACATGCACTTGCTGTAAGTCTAATATATATAGTTGTTTTACTTTGAGGGTTTTGTGTCATTCTCCACCACTAAAATATTAACAGTAGATGCAAAAATGTCCCTCATTTCGGTTTACTTTGCCAATCAAATTAGTCAGACAAGGCATGGCTGTCTTACACAGATCACTGAACTTGCTTACACAAGGCTGGCAAATAGACTCGGAGAGGACAATCAGGCAAATCTAAGCTAAACAGGAAATAACATTAGTAGATTAATAGATTGCAGCTTTCTGGCTTCCTCTTTTCCAAAAGCTCTAAACAACAACTGGTGCTTGTTCCTCACCATTTGCAAGCACCTGTTTTATTTAGCTATGTTCAGCTGGATGCTGTGCATGAGTGTGATGCTCGTCAATCAACTCATCTTTGTCTTCACTCCGCTGAAGAAATGTGTCTTCATGTTCTTCTCCAGCATCATAGGTTATGTTTGTCCCATTTTAATAGTGGGATGTAGCTATGTGTACAGCAAATACACTGAAAAGCCATACTTTGACCCGAGTGTTTGCTGGCTTGTGTATGAAAAACTCTTGGAAGGTTCCATACATGCCTTCTTCATCCCCATTGGAACGATTATATTTATAAATCTGTTTTCCATGATGGTCGTCATTATTACTCTGACAAAGACGTCTATCTCAGAAAACAGCAAGGCTCTTGACAAGGACACGGCCAAAAGTGTCCTCAAGGTGGTGGTGTTTCTAAAACCTGTTTTTGGAATAACCTGGATTTTTGGCTTTGCTCAGCTCATATTGGAAGAAGGCACCTTGCTTACTGTCGTTTATTACACTTTCACCATAATGAATTCCTTTCAGGTAATGTATCATGTGTGTCTCAGTTACACTCTTCCATTACACTATTATTTATATGACTCAGGCCAAATTGAATACATAAAGTTAAACTGATGTCCTTAACTAGCATTTTCACACAAATGGCTACCTTCATACCTCTTACTAGTGTTACTAAAAGTCAGTGACATCATAATGAGCAGACAGAATATAGACTGCCTGGTATAAAGCTAGCAAGCGTAGACTGTATGAACACATAATGAGGTGTATTTTGGTTTTCCAGGGCCTTTTTATATTGCTAACTGGTTGCTTTACAGAGCCGAAGGTAGGTCTATTACCTCATGAGAAAAAAAAGTGATACAATATTACAATAATGTAGTGTAA
Source organism: Pao palembangensis (assembly GCA_015343265.1). NCBI lineage: Eukaryota > Metazoa > Chordata > Actinopteri > Tetraodontiformes > Tetraodontidae > Pao > Pao palembangensis. Next base: position 9,796,325 of record CM027097.1, on the reverse strand, counting down.
TAATCATTTATATTCTTCTGTTTTGCCCAACAGGTTCAACAAGAACTGATGAAGTTCTTAAAGGTAAGTTCAGTCATCAAATCTATCTACTGCAGAACAAAAACTTATAGTGTTTCTTTGCTTCTTCTCACAGACAAAATTAAAAAGAAAAACAGAAATTGTAAATAATACCACTTCTGTTACTTTGACTTCATGTAAGGACAAGTGAAGCCAAAGGTCAGTCTGTTGTGGCCTTATGTTTTGCTTTTGTTTTTTTTAAGTGCATTTGCTCCATCCTCGATGATATATCTTTCTAACTTTTCAGGCCCGTAGATGAATTTAACCTGAAAACCTGCTGCTGCTACAAGAGATGCTGCATCAGAAATAGGAATTCAACTTTCAGAAAGTACTTGCAATGTATGTAGCAATCAGAACCCAGAAGATTCCATAACTGTTGATAATGTAGCATCCCACCCTGGTCCGACCCACACTTCTACCAACTCCTCAGATGACCTGGGGTGACCTCGGCGTCTGGAGCATTTAAGTGTCTGTATCATAACTCTCTCATGCAAGAAATATGATCTTTAAAGATTTCTGTCATTATTATTTGCAGATGTTTATGACACTTTAGAAAAATTGCATGGTGTCCAAGTTAATCAACAAGATGATTAAAAATAATATCCTGACAACATATAATCAATATATAATATGATCACCAAAAAATTCACTTCCTCCTAGTTTGTTTTTTCCATGTCACAGTAATTTTTTTTTCATGTCCATGTGTTAAAGTTTCCTCTGTTGACAGGGAGTTTTTCCCTGGTCCTTGTTGCATTTGGGGTTTGTAAATCACTGACACCATATAAACAAAGATGAAATAATTGAATCTACGGGTCCCCCATTATGGAAAGTTTGGCAAGAAATCCATTTGTTGCTCTGTGTGCTGGCAGTCATCTCAATTACAAGAGGTTTTTTTTTTCCATTTGTGGCAAAAGTGAGAGAAATGATGCAACAAAATTCCAGTGTGACTTATATGAGACTATGGCAACAAAAAATGTTTTCCAACTGTCCTCTGTAGCAACCTGTTATGTGAATGAAAGGGTTAATAAATATGTGCATGTGAAGATAGTTAATATATTAATCTCTTCTTTATTCAACAGTACATCTGGTACTGTGTACTAAAATCACGACTATCAAACAAGGAACTGTGGGTTGAAGGACATGAAGCACAACCTAAATTATTTGATTTAGCATACAGGATTATTTTAAACATATTGTAAAAATTAACACAGTAATTTTACCAGGCTTAATAAAAAATATTTTTGTTGTACAGATCAGAATAAATGCATTTCTTCAGAGTAAATTCACCTTAATGTTCTTCGTTGCTTCACTTTATTTAATCTCAACCCTCCTATAACGAGCTTAGTATCTGGTCCATTTCTTGGAAACCTATTGGCACCTAATGGGTTACAGTTCCAACCCCATGAAAACGCTGCTGAAAAAGACACCAGTGCTGTATCTTTGCAAACATCCTCTACCCTGTGTGTTCCCACCTGCAAGAAGCTTCGCCATCTCTTTCCACACACACTTCTCCATTATCACACGGGTTAGGATGGCAGGGGCTGGCGGCACGTGCTTCTCTATGTTTTGGAGCCTCTTGTTTCATGTCTATCACACCAACTGGCCTCCTGGCTGTGATGTCATTGCTTGGTTCTGCCGGTTTGATCGGTACCCCTGTCTTGATTAAGTGAGTCAAATCTAAGGAGACGGCAACATTTTAATCATGTTAATATTCGAGATAATTATTATGTAAATGCAAACATTACGTACATAAAGTATGTTTTCATTGAAATAAAACAATGGTGCAAGGCAGTAGAAGCCCCAGCTGGGGTTCTCACCGTTGAAGTCAACAGTAACGATGAGGTCGTTGTTCTTTAGAAAGCTCCTTCTGTTCAGTTGCTTGTGAGAAATGAATGTGCTCCAGCCATAGTCCTTGCTGCGGAAGCACTGGCAGCCTTCATCCCACACTGCACCTGAGCTATTCATGGGTTTGTTCCAGCGTGCATCTGCATCTGAAAGCACACAGACGCTCGCCTGAATTGTTGCTAAAATAGATTTTAAGGGAGATGACCTTTAGTCTGGAAAGTTTATCTTTTGTAAACAAAATAAACTTGAAAACTTTAGATTCTGACCTTGGTTTTAGCTAGATTTCCATACCTGTTGTGAAGCTTTTTGCCGAGGACATCCTCAGTTTTACATCTGGGTCTTGGTCAATGGTGATAATGGTCACTTGTCGGTTTTTCACTGGCCATTCCAGGACAGCATCGTTTTCACCGCTGCAGAGGTGCATGGTCATGCTGACATAGTCTGGATAATCAAGGTCTCTTCCATTTGGATAGACACTTATGCCGAACGAGTAGCCCTCAGAGTTGACAAAGCATTTGCTTTTGATGGAGCTGCCAGCAGGGGTGGTGGCGAGAAGACCAGTAAAATTGTGGATTTGCCAAACGGCGATGGGGCAAATGGTCTCAGTGAGAGTGATGTCATCTAGTAAAATGGCACCAGAGGAGCTGTTTGATCCTCTTATGCCTTGGAAAAAGTAGCGGAATTTATCTTTCACCTTGAGAGTGACATGAGCTATTTTCCAGGCGGCATCTCCATCACCTAAATGAGAAAAAAATATTATTTCCCCAAGAAGTTTTTTTATAACAATAATAATAATAATAATAATAATAATAATAATAATAATAATAATAATAATAATAATACATAATTCTTTTATAGCGCTTTTCAAGATACCCTAAGACACTTTATAATCAGTCAGAGAGACAAAGACAGGATAGACAGGACAGACAGTAACACAGATAAAACAAGATCGGGCAGTGGAAGAGAAGAATTTGAACGGGACATATGAGGGCTTCTTTGAAAGAGGTGAGTGTGGGGGAGTCTCTGATGTGTTTGCGCAGGGCAATCAGGAGGGTGGGGGCAGCAGTGGAGAAGGCCCTGTCCTCCTCAGGTCTTATGTTTAATCCTGGTGGGGTAAGACGGGAGATGAGCGTCGGCTGATCGGAGGGCACAGGTGGGAGTATGGTGATAGAGGAGTACAGTGAGGTAGGTGGGGGCCAGGTCGCGTGGAGAGAAGATAATATTTAAACATGAACTTGGCCATAGACTGCTGAAATCAATCTGGTTTAAAAAAATTCACCAGTGATGGTGTGGATTTTCTTGACACTGTGTATGTTTCCTGTGCCATCATCCGTCCTGACCCATATGACCAGTTTGTCTCCGAGCGCTCCATTCATCTTGTAGAAGAACTGCAGGCACTGCTCCTCTCTCTCTGGGTAGAGGATACGCGACTCCAAAATGGCGCTGTTTCCAGCTGGGCCAGAGGACGTGTCAAACCTCATGTAGTAGCCAGAATCTAAAAAAATGGGACACATTACTGTAATGTCAGTAGAGATATAGATGACAAATATTAAATCCTGATGTTTGATGTGAAATTTTTTCTTGCATATATTGTTTCAGTTTAGCTCAGTTTTCCTTTTTTGGGTTTAATGTTTATGCTCATCTTTATATTATTTGTTACTAATGTACCATATTTTTCAGACTATAAGTCACTCCGGAGTATAAGTCTCATTTTTTGGGGAAATTTATTTTACAATCCAATAAATCCAAGAATAGATATTTCATCTGGAAAAGCAACTGTAATAACAATAGAATAAAGAACAACAGGCTGAATTGGTGTCTGGTATGTTAACATAACACATTAACAATTATTCAGCTACACAATAGAATAAAGAACATACCTAGGAGGCTGAATAGGCAGAATTAATATAACAAGCTCAAAAATCCAACAAGCAAGTTACCGGTAAACAAGTTTACCAACCTCTCGATCTCATTCCACATCACTGAATACATTGAATTCTTCATCCTTGGTGTCACTTCCATCCTGGTGACCTGGTGTCACTTCTCATTTGTCTTTAAATTAATGTTTAAATTAATTTTCAGTGGTACAGGAGTAGCACACACCGGTAGTTGTTACAATCCTAGAGCATCCTCTCGTGGCTGTAGGTAATGTTTATTTCTTGGCCATGTCAGTCAGTGTGAATTAAAATGTAAAATTATATATTTTAATATACTGTATATAAGCTGCACCTGAGTATAAGTCACAGGATCAGCGGAACTATGAAAAAAAAGTGTAACTGATATTGTTGGTGAGTTTTTTTTTTTTTTTGTTATTACAGCAATGAACCTGGTCAATATTATTTGTATTTTTTTTTCTTTTTGGTCAATCCTTTGACTCAGTTTGAATTTACATTATCATATGTTATTAATTGAAATTTCCTTTTCAGATTTTAATGAGAGAAAAATTAAACTGAATAAATGTCCTTCCCCTCTCTGATGAAATGCGGAAAAAAACTATAATCATAGCCCTCTAAAGGATAAAACCACCACAGTTAATCATAATAATAAAATTGTTTATATGATATCATGGTTGTTATTGTGTGTGGTCAGTACCTCTGCAGCGCCCTGCCAGCGTCTGGTCCGTGTCAGCAGGAGTGCTCAGTGTTTGGACCCAGTCTGAGTTGTCCCCATCATTCTGGATCATCCCACAAATGTTGATCAGCTCAAATGAGCACTGGTCCAGCAGGGTGTGTGTGTTGGCTGGAAAAGAATATTTCTGAGATGTCCTCCTAAAGAAACGGTACAGCACGAAGACGGCTTCAGGCATACTCACCACAGTCGTACATGCGGTTAAGTCTGACAATGTCGATGGCACTGAAGTCCAGTCTCTGACCAATGATCTCATTAAAGTACGGGATGGTGGTGGTGATGGTGGGGATGGTCTCGTTCTTGTTGAAGGACAGGGGTCTGTAGTGCATGATGGACTCATAATCATATGGCGTATTTAAGTCAGTGATAAAGTCGTCCTCATACTTGTTGAAATTGTGCTCCTTCCCTGTGTGAAGACAGCAATATGGCTCAAGGTCTGTTTAAATATGTCTTAGTACATATTAACTACCACGGAAGACAGCGTGACATAATGAAAACAACCGATTGTGGCCGATACGGAGTCATTTGCTGCCTTCCAAAAACAAATCTGCCTCACCTTCTTCAATCTGGTCCCACCAGATTTTGACATAATCATCTCTGTCTGAGCGCGACTGTTCGTGGTAAAATCCCAAAGCGTGGAGGAGTTCGTGCTCCACAATGGCCTTCGTGTCACACCCAGCACCGATAGACACATCCTGGCCTAGGCCATCATCTCCAACATACGACCAGCATCTAAATTTAGGGAAATTCAAAGATTTCAAAAGATGTTTAATCACAATCACATCTTTCTTTCTTGATGCAGATAAGACGACTTAACAGCAAGGGATATACTATATACTGTTTTGACACCACAGATTTGGACGCTCTCTCTAGCCCATGGGGAAGTATGGGCTGGAAACCCCCATCTCCGGAGTATGGGCTAGAAACCCCAAGGTCAAAATGGGAAACACCTCCAAAGGTGGTGGAGAATGACTGAGCGAAGATCCTGTGGGACTTCCAGATACAGACAGACAGGATGGTGATGGAGAACCAACCAGATATCGTTGTGGTGGATAAAGGGCAGAGGAAAGCCGTTGTGGTGGATGTGGCAATACCAAGTGACAGCAACATCAGATGGAAGGAACATGAGAAAGTTGAGAAATACCAAGGGCTCAGAGAGGAGCCGGAGAAGGCTTGGAAGGTGAAGGTGACAGTAGTGCCCGTGGTGATCGGGGCACTCGGGGCAGTGACCCCCAAACTGGAGGAGTGGCTACAGAAGATCCCTGGAACAACCTCAGACATCTCAGTCCAGAAAAGTGCAGTGCTAGGAACAGTAAAGACACTGCGCAGGACCCTCAAGCTCCCAGGCCTCTGGTAGAGGACCCGAGCTTAGAATGGAGGAGGAACCACCCGCGGAGGGTGAGAAAGGAATTTATATATATATAGTATATACATTTGTGTAATCTCACCCACCCTGACTGTTTTGTGAAGGAGATGTAGCTGGATTCTCCCTCGTAGGGTTTGAAGTCCACACAAGATCGTAAACGGTATTCCTCAAAAGCCTGGAGGATCACACCTTTAGCATTCAGCTCTAGAACAATACACATTCTTTTAAGTCTCAACCCTTTTACATCAGAACAATCGGGTAAAATATACCCCAGGAAATTGTACCTAAAGAGTCATTTAAGATATAAGCAATGGGGAACTTCCATCTTCTTGTTTCGTCGAGGATTGCATTCCTGCTGGGCTGAAGGACAAGCGGAAAATACACTGTAAATTTAATACATCTAAAAAATTCTGTCCCAAAGCAGATAATATTCTTACCTTACCAACTATGTCTCCCTCAAACAGGTATTCTAAGCCTTAAAAGTTGAAAAAAAAAAAGTACTATAAATTAGTGTATGTTACACCCTTTAAATGGGAATAATAAAAACACAGACACCCTGTTGCTTTTATCACGTTAAGTGTTGTAATGGACAAGCGAAAACCACATTCCCTGTTACAGTCAGCTCCTTTAAAGTCATTTTAATAACCAATACATGTACTCTGTGTATATAATGTCAGTTTAAAAAGTCCCATTAGTTTTAGACAAACACTATTTCTGTTCCACTTACGGTTGTTAATTTGCTATTAATGTTTAAATCTCAATGTAGAATTTACAAAGTGTTCAGTAACTACTAACTATAAATATAGTATAAAATGTGCTGGACTTGGATGGATGGGTTAAAATACAAATAGTGTCATCCTTCCACATTTGACTTAAAGGCTTACCTTTGTTGATTTCAGGTATATCATCCCTCAGTTCACCAGCATCTGCATCATCACCTGGAAGATACACTTCATGATAGTAGTGTAGATGTAACAAAGACACTTTGTTATTTTGTTGAGTAAAATTAACAGGAACCAACCAGTATGTGTCGGAAGAGCTTGCACCTAAAGCACAGAGTTATTATAAATCTCCCACAGACTTATAAGAATATGTGCTACAGTGCAGTGTCAAACATTATAAAAAAACATGAACATACCTTCAAAAGCACAAAGACTCCAATCAAAGCCACAGTCTTTGGGAAAATTTCCGCTGAAGCCATGCCAGCACCAGGCAGAAACTTGTACAAACATGCACCCTAAACACAAGAGTCAGACTGATCCTTAAACTGAATGTTTAATGAGTAACAAATGTTTGACACGTGTCTTCACAACCTTTTAGATGACTGCCATGCACTTATATCGCTGACATGTCAGATTTTGCTGTGTAAGACTTAACCTGTTAATAATGAACAGAGGTAAAAGATCAGCTGATGTAAAAGAATAAAATGATCAGCTGGGTTGTTCATGGGTCCAATTTCTGACCACACTGACCAACCGAGTCTGAAAAATGAATATTTTTGTAGTAAGTTGTTTTTGGTTTTTTTGTTTTTTTTAATAATAATGCAAAGCACAAATTATTTAGAAAGAGATAAAATGCTGTTGTGCACTGTTGTTATGATAAGTGTCAACACGGCTGATCTGGGTGATAAGAAAGCATTTATTATTGCTCTCAGGGACTCAGAATGGAAAATAATATGCAGAAGAGGCTGCGCTCTGGCTGCAAAAACACATTTTAAATTTAAAAAGTGACATGTCAAATTGAAAACATGAGATCAACATCCCGCTTTTCTTTCATAACTTGGTGTTGTAAGGTTTATCCGTTAATGTGACAAGGAACTTTACGATCAGTTACAAACATGAATTAATATAAAGTAAACATTTTACATAGTTTTGTAATATTGAATTGGAATTGAAGACCTGACTTTTTAAACACAATAAATAATAAACACAACAGTGTTTGTGGCTACATCAGCAATGAGAGCTCTTAAATTTGTGCTTTTTAATTACATTTTTGTGTGGTTTTTGGAAAGTGTCTTCCTTGGGGATGGATACTAACTTACATTACCAAAGTAAGGTTATTTATTAACATGGGTTGTGACTGCGGTTGCTTTAGTTCTTCGAGTGTTTCGCACTAATAAAAAAAAAAAATCTTGAATCGAAAATAACATGGGTTTTTTTTGTCTGTAATATTTACTTATAATACAATGAATGAAACAAATACACAGTGCAATGGGATTTAACGCTTTTATTACCACAATGAGGCAAAATAAACATATATACAGTACAGATTAGAAACTGGTATGTTTGTAATTCTCTAAAGTGCACTTGAGATTCTGATACTTTATGGCAGCATCAGACCAACTATTCTCTTCAGTCCTTTCCTCAAAGCTGCAGCTGGTATATCTGGTTTATTTGCAAAGGGAAAAAGAATATCAGAGTCAATATAGGTATCAATGAACAGAGAAAAATGTTTTTTCCTCCAGAAGCAGAATAATAACTTACACTCAATCATATGGAATCCTGCGAGGCCTCACTCCGCTGGCTTAATGGGAACTTCCGTTTTAATCAGTGACGTTATGTCTGTTGGCAGATTTAATAATATTTGTAATTGCATGTACTAAATAATGAATGCACACCGCTTACCCTCAAAGTCGATAAAGATGATGAGGTCGTCATTCTTAAGGTAGTTACGACGTCTCAGATCAAACTGTTTGACGAAGTTCCTCCAGCCCCACGACACACCTCTGTAGCAATCACAGGATGGATCGTATGTCCCCACTTTGGACGGATTGTCCCACAACAACTTTCCATCTGATGCTAGAGGACAAAAGCAGACCGACATGCTTTTTCCCACTTGCTGTAAAATAAATATATGAGATGAATTTTGATTGGTCGTCAAGTTGTCACTACTATCGTACAGCTGTTTGCGTTGTGGGTGATGTGCCTTTTTTGTTTGTTTTTTTTTTGGATGGCAAAAACTCACTCCTCATATCAGTGGTGAGACTGCGAGCTGTGGACATCCTCAGCTTGATGTCTGGGTCCTGATCCATCACCACCAGCGTTGCCTGTCTGTTTATCACAGGCCACTGCAGCACTGCATCGTTTTCTCCACTGGCCAGGTGAAAATGCAGCCCAGTGTAGTTCCCTGTGTAATCAGTGTAAGTGCTCAAAGGTACCACCCGAACCCCATAGCCGTAGCCTTCGGGGCTGTAGAAACGAGGGCTGTAGAGGACCGTGTCGTTGGTGGCAGTTTCCATGATCTTGGAGAAGTTCTGGATCCTCCACACGGTGTTAGGGCAGCGGGTCTCGCTCAGGCTGACGTCGTCGATGTAAATGCCCCCAGCGGATGCAGAGGGGTCACCCCGAACGGCTTGGAAAGCGTAACGAAACTTCACCCCCACTTCCATTGGGACGTGGGCGATCTTCCACGTGTGGTCAGAGTCAGCTGAGTAACAAAGAGCAAATGGGCGCATTCAGAAAAGACTTTATGGTGTTTGGACATTATGTTTCATTTGTACACGTTTAAAAAATGCTTTAACGTTTATAATGGAGATTTACAGACTAATAACAATAAAAAATAAAGTTTTGACCAGTGAAACTGTACCATAGAAGGTGTGTATTTTCTTCATTTTACGGACAGTTCCTGTGCCATCGTCCATCTTGACCCAGATCACCAGCTTATCCTTGGGGCTTCCTGTCATCTTGTAGAAAAACTGAAGACACTGAAGCTTCCTCTTTGGGTAGAGAATCCGGGATTCCAGCAGAGCAGATTCATGAGGCTTTCCAGCCATGGTACTGAAGTGCATGAAGTACCCGGCATCTATAATGTCAGGTAAAAAATAAATAAATAAATAAATAAATAAAATAAAAACAGTCAGAAACAGTTGTATCAAAATGGGCAGTGTTGAAGAGTCTTACCTTTGCATTTGCCCAGGAGTGTGTGATCTTCTGAGCCCACATTGCTCTTTCTGTGAACCCAGTCGGCATCATCAGAGGACCTCTGGATCATTCCACAGATGCTAGCCTTCTCAAAAGTGCACTGGTCCAGCAGGGTGAGTGGACCGGCTGAGGAAGGACAAAGATTTGACATATTTTGCGCTCAAGGGACTTTTTGTACAGCACAAATATGTAATTTTTTTAATAGAACCTTGATCAATTACATACAGCAGTTGTACATGCGGTTGAGTCTCAGGGTATCCATCTCACTGAAGTCAAGATATTGTCCAATAATGTTGTAGAACTCTGGGATTTTGGTGGTTATTGTGGGAATGGAATCATTCTTATTGAACGAGAACGGCCTGTAGTGCATGATGGACTCGTAGTCGTACGGCGTGTTTTGGTCGGTGATGAAGTCGTCGTTGTACTTGTTGAAGTTGTGCCCAAGTCCTGTCACATCAGAAGGCCCATGTTATCATCTCACAAATATAAGGAATGACTTTAAAAAAGAGATACCTGGTAAAACCTGATCCAGCCAGATGTCGACATAGTCATCCCTGTCTGTACGGGACTGTTCGTGGTAAAAGCCCACGGCATGCAGCAATTCATGCTCGATGACTGCTTTGTGGTCGCAGCCAGGCCCCAAAGACAAAATCTGCCCAGTTTGCTGGTCGCCAACACTGGAGAAACACCTAAAATAGGGGAAACATCAAGGAAACTGCCTCACACTTCCATATGTGTCAATCAATTGTGCTTGTACACTTCTAGATATGTCTTCAAATAATTACAGATTTACAACTATACAATTATTCATAGTTAGACTCCAGTTGTAAAGTCTGTATCAACCATACCCGTCTCTTTTTTCAAACTTAATGAAGGTCTTCTCTCCCTCATAAGGCTTGAAGTCAATACAGGACTTGAGTCGATACATTTCAAAAGCCTGGTGGACACATCCTTTAGCATTCAGATCTGAGGAGCGAACAGTTCAGTATTTACGTTAAAATCCTACATTATTTTATTAGTTTAATAGGTCACACACGCTTGCAATATTTAAAACAACGTTGTGAAGATTCATTTTTAAAACTCACCTAAATCATCACCAAGAATATATGGAATTGGAAATTTCCATCTGTATTTCTGGTCAAGCAGAGCATTTCTTCCTTTCTGCATCATGAAAGAGATGTTTAAAAAGCAGTTAGGTTATTGATTGCATAAACCTAAAGAACATGTGCAAAAAACACATCTTGAATTTACCGGGATTAAAATGTCCCCTTCAAATAGGTTGGCATTTGAACCTGCACAGAGGTAAAGGATTTGTGGTGTTGTAGTGAGTAATAAAGTGACCCTTTTGTTTATCTCAGCACAGCGCTGTGTTGTCAGTGAAATGTTGCAGCTCACCCCGGTTCAAGATCGGGTTCTCATCCTCCCCGTTCTCATAAACCTCTGCAAAACAAACACACACAACTCAGTGTTTTTGTTTTGTTTTTTATATGATTATTATTTGGAATTCTTTTGGACATACCATACGCCTCAGGCAATATGGGAATCTAAAATTATATATATAAAAAAAGGATGCACCTATTACGGTCTCTGTCAGAGGTTGTTACAGTTCATCAGGAGTGATCATTCATTTCTACTTACAGCGTGTGAGGTGGCCAGAGCCGCAAGTCCCAACAACAGGAGCGCTCTCCTCGCCATCGTGCTGAGTGTGACAAAGTGTAGCTTCAAATGCACATTTTGGGAAGACAGCGCGGTATCAGCTGAGTCCTTCATAAAGTTAATCTCAGTTGTAAACAGTGACTGATGGACCTAAGAGTAACTGACAGAGGGACTTTGACTCTGCAGCGTTACTGATTGGTGAACAGACCACAGAAATGGTCTGAAACTGCACTTCTTTTTTTTACATATCTGTAACCATGATGGACGGGAGCACATTGCATTCTCAAAACAAATGTATCTCATATTTGTCAGATGACTCTTTGCCTTTTTTCTGCACCCTATTAACAGATTTAAAAAACAAAATGTGCCCCAAAATTTAAAAGTTTTGGCTAAGAAAATATTGAGTATAACGTTTTGGGTGTAATTTGAGATTTCACTGCTCGACATCTGTCTGGCTGTCCGTCCATCTTTTAGTGAGAAACTGTTATGAATGATTTTAATGACATGTTCAGGAAGTGTTGAAAATGGGCCACTTAACCCTAACTCGAAGGTTTTTGACCTTTGATCTTGCAAAGAACACCAAAGCCTTTCCAAGGATGAAAGGTTTATGCCCCCTTCAAAGCCCCTTAAATTTGAACATAAAGAAATTGTCTATATTACCTTGTACAGCTTGTAAAACTGTATGGATGGGCATTTTTGCCAGAGACGAGGTGGCCGAGTGGTTAAGGCGATGGACTGCTAATCCATTGTGCTCTGCACGCGTGGGTTCGAATCCCATCCTCGTCGTTTTAATACTAACAATTTTGTTTGGCAGCGGGAGGTAACTTACGTTAATTTTAAGTCTATCGTTGTCGATGGTTTATTTTAAAAGATTTTCAACCTTACACGTGTGCCCAGCGTCTGGCTACTTCTATTTTAAATCTGAATGCGGCAGTTTTGTCAATTCCAAGGTATGCCCAGAAGATGACGCTTGTCTTACACAAAACAGCTAGCAGTCGCGAAGCGACAATAATAATTCTACAAAGATAAAATGCCAGTTCAGCAACAGTATATACGAAGCCGAGACACGATTTGATGTGTCAGGATGGCCGAGCGGTCTAAGGCGCTGCGTTCAGGTCGCAGTCTCCTCTGGAGGCGTGGGTTCGAATCCCACTTCTGACAAGAGTTTTTCTTTCTTGAAAATAACGAATTACAAATGGACAGATGTAATTGAAAGAGCAGTAATAGTAATTGTTTTTAATGCGTTTGTGGACATCTAAGGCTCAGTAATAGTACACTGGTTAGACTATATGGTTTACTATTTGATTTATTTTTTTTTTTTTGACAATTTAACTCGGAAAAATTATCAGATTTGTAATGCAGTTTTCAAGAAATCATGATGGACAAAGGAAAAAAATATTAGTTTTTTTCTAGTTCCAAACTCCACAACTGGTTTTCACGATTTACCAGCGTTAAAGTTACAAAGTCAGAAAACAAGCTAATTGCGCTATTGTTGACATGCCTTCAAAATTATATAATTAAAAACAAAAAAATACTTTGTCAGAAGTGGGATTCGAACCCACGCCTCCAGGGGAGACTGCGACCTGAACGCAGCGCCTTAGACCGCTCGGCCATCCTGACACGTTGGTCGTGTCACCCTAGTTGGTATCAGACTAAATCCGTTATAAGAACATTTGAAAAACAGTCTGTTGAAGTGAATTCTTGAAGTCAAGACTCTAGGCTGTATCTTCCCGTCGCAAGCAGCCTCAAGTTCCCCAGCCGTTGTCATTGAGTAGCATGTGCGTGTGTCGTTGGGCTTCAACGCCCGCATTAGCATCACCTGCTGAGGAAACTGCGGTAATTACTCTTTTGGAGTTTACCTGCTGGTCAGTGAGAGAATGGGTCCTCCACATCTGCAGGGTCCAGAAAAAGCATGTAAAGTGCATCCAGGATCCAGGAGCCTGTACCTGAAGACTGGGGAGCTGTCAAAGGGAGGACCGATTCTCCCACTGACAGATGTGCTGGACGCTCTATATCACTGGAACCTTTTCACATTCAGCTGCTTAACCGCATCATTCCAGTTGTGCGACTCAGACATATTGGGACAAGTGTTGTGTAACCAAGAATATTTAATTATTTGATTGTTAACTATGTATTCATAGGGACCAGTGCCAACAGTAAATACTCAAATTTACATGTTGAAATCCACCTTATGCCCCCCGGTCCAAAATACTGCATTAAATACATTTTCCCAAAAGGTAAATTTTGACATTGAGAATTTAAGCATAAAAAAGTAAGGGATAGAAGAAGGGATAGAAGCTCCTTAAATCTGTTTATCATCATCCTGCTGGTGATGGACGGTTTCTCCCAAACCTGTGACAGGGAAAAAATGATTAAGACAAGAAGCGATTAGAAACAATGGATGCTGAGGGAATCCCACCATTTTGGGCACAAAGGTGATTTCCAGAGCGCTGGCTTTCCCTGCTGTGATCCTGGCATTCTGCAAAATGACACTCTTGGAATCCTTCATAGGGGAAGTCCTCCCTGTTGCTGCTGTAGTTGACATTTTTACCCGCGCTGTGCCAAATGTGGAAATGTCCTGTTGGGAAGAAATGCATTACTCTCCATATCTGCTAACAAATGAAAAGTTACAGATTTGTGAATTTTGAGAATTAAAGGAAGATTCTTCTGACGAGTGCCTGGGACATATTGATTCTAGCAGCTGAGTTATCCAGATGAGATATTTGAGAATACTCTCAAATTTAAAACCATGGGTGGGGAAGATGTTTTAAACCTTGACATGGTCCTCCAGAGTGCAATAACATGTGTAAATTTCACCTGAATTCTATAGATCAGACTGACCTGTCTGCTAAGATGACTGGGACTGTGTCTATACATCAGACAAGACAGATGTGGTACTGATGGCTGATTTCAAGGATCCACCATTAAGGAAGTCATTTCTCCCAGCACGGGGTGGGGTTAGGGGGGTGGGGGACGTGCATTGATATCCAAAAGGCGCGAAAAGCTGCCTAGTCGAGTTTCCTACTTTTCTTCCAGAGAAGAAAAGCCTTCATTTCACTTAAAGCACCGCTGGACATTAGAGGGTGATTCTGCTCCAGGCTTGTGGACGACACTGTGATCTGGTGTTCTATCACTGTTCTGTCTGTGACAAACACCCAAGAATGACAGGTTGAATTTGGAATGTCCTGTCCTGTGTTTAGCTTCATATTAGTGAAAACACAAGTCAAATACAGTGGAAAACACTGACGGTGACATTTGATGCTGAAAACTTTAGAAGCACGTAAAATTCCGGAGAGAGAGAGAGCAAGAATGAAAATCCTTGAGTGAAATTAGATTATTGGAATATTTTATTAACAAAGCGTTTGATAGGATTACGTAAAAATGCCAGAATGGTCGAAAGATTCAGCATCTGACTGGAGACTGGCCAGCGATCTTCATCAGATTACTTGGGTACCTTCTTTTTGTCAGGTTTATCCTTTTTAGCTTCTTCCTTTTTTCCGTTTGGGCTGTCCGCTTTTGGCAAAATTTCCATCTTTTCTTGGATCAGCTCAATGACCCTGGTGTCTGCAAAACTTTTGGCAATGTCCATGCAGGTTTGACCTGAGGGGGGAGGGGAAACAAACATTCAACCCAGGATACGTCAGTTCTAAGCTGTGCTTTGTGAATCTGGTTAAATTGATTCATTTCCCTGTTTTGTTTTTTTGTTTTTTATTTTTCAGATTTAGGCCCACACCTGTCTTGTTCACTGCGTTGACATCAGCGCCTGCCTTGAGGAGAATGTCCACGCAGGAGGGTCGCGAGCTCTGAATGGCCCTCATGAGGGGTGTGCCCCCATTGAGGGCCGGAGCATCAACAGCAGCCCCGGCCTCAAGCAAAAGTTCAATGATTTCCACGTGGCCAGCGTAAGCCGCATGGTGGAGAGGTGTCCAAACGAACTGGTCCCGTTTATTCACATCCGCCCTGTCAGAAATTCGAATTTGTTTAGTTTTTTTTAATAATCTGATTTTTGTGGTAATTGTGAAACAATGTTACCTGAATTATAGGAACACTTTACAACTTGAAGTGGATGTACAAGCAAAAACAGTAATGTTTTTTCTTCATAAGGATTCTTTTTTTTACATGCTCAGCTGATTGCTGATATTAACTTTATTAACAACTGAAAAAACGCATTAAATAATGCAATCTGAAGGCTTATTATACTGGTGAATTACCAGAGCCAGCATTCACCAGATGTCAACTGGAAATAATAAAGAATCGTTCTTACAGCTTAAGTGTCATCAGAGCCAGATCGAAAATGATTCTCACCCCCGACTGAGAAGGTAGCGAACGACCTCGTAGCAGCCCTCGGCGCAGGCCACCATCAGCGGGGTCTTGTACACCGGGTCTTGGATGTCCACAGGGATCCCCTGTCTGAACGCCAGGTCCAAAGACTGCACATCTCCGTTTCTCACACAGTTGTTGATCGGGACGAACTCCTTGTCCGGATCATCTATGTACCACCGGGAGTCGTCCAGTAAGGGATGCAGCGGCGGGTTGTAGAGGTTGAAGTGGCTGCTGTGCGCTGGGTTGTACTTCTCAATCATGTAGAGGGGCGGGCCCCCTCCGCTTCGCCGAGGCATATTCTCAGGCGGGAGGACGCAAATTGGAAAGGGGACGACAAATTTCCCCTTCTTTTTAGCTCTTGCTTTTGGTTCCTTTTTCTTCTTTTGCTGAAAGTAAGTTGAGTAAAGGAACTGTTTGTTGATGTACTTGGTGCCTTTGATGAATTCTCTAATGTTGACGTGACCCTCTGACCCCGCTTCAACGGCCGAGACCACCGCGTGGAGCTGGTCGAGTTCAACGGGCGCTTTTAGCTCTTGCAGCGCTGAAATGAAGGTCCCAGTGGGAACAGTGACCGAATCCTTCCCGAATGCTTTCAAAAGTTCTTTTTCACGGACCTGAGACCAGTCGTGGAGGGTCAGGGCCCAGACTACAGTCATCTGGCCGCTGCTGGAGCGTTTACCGTGTTGCTTTTCAGCTTTCTTCAACTCTTTCGCCACATCTTTGTAATTCGCGTCCTGGGCGATTTGACGCGGAAGCACTCCATCTTTGTCCTTAATTAGCGGGTTACACCCTTAAACACGAAGACATTTTAGAAAACAGTCCTTTTAAACAGACCTAAGTAGCCCCTACTGTGAAACTGTCACTAAATCTTGCTATTTCTCTCTTTCTTATGTCTTGAAACTCTACAAGAGCTTTGATTTACTGCCTGTGCTCTATCACGGTACCTCTTTGTGTCAAGAATTTGCAACATCTAACATCTCCGGTGGCGGCAGCATAATGTAGGGGTGTGCATTCTTCTTTGTCTATCGTGCACATCCTTGCAGAGTATCCAGACAGCACCATAATTACCTGGAAGACATGAAACCACATTGAACAATCTTGCTGCTTTTGTCAATACAGCAAGAAATATCAACACTGAATTTAAATACTGTTTTTGTGCGCATGTTATCACAGGTTTGGGCATGTATTCATACATTTGCTTTCGGGTAACATGTATTTTATACATACATGTCGAGCGATTTAGGTTTTTGTAATAGTTACTACTCTCA
Source organism: Pao palembangensis (assembly GCA_015343265.1). Lineage (NCBI taxonomy): Eukaryota > Metazoa > Chordata > Actinopteri > Tetraodontiformes > Tetraodontidae > Pao > Pao palembangensis. The sequence continues at coordinate 9,779,262 of CM027097.1, read as the reverse complement.
GTGTTACTACCCCATTTATTTTGTTTTTTTTTTACAAGTTGTCAATATTTAGATTTAAAAATTCATAGTGAGCAGGTACCACACCTCAAGAAAGCTACCCATGGCAGCATAGTGCACTGCTGTGAGGTGATTTACGTCCACCATGTTGGGGTCTGCACCTTTGCCTAAAATGGCTTGAACGAGCTCCAGGAATCCAACCCTGGCCGCCTCCATCAACGCCGTGATGCCAGTTTCCTGAAGACGGAAGCGGCAGAGGTATTAAATTTGGCATCAAATCAGCGCCTCAGTATGGCTCCTACATCCTTTTCTAACCAGATTTCTTGCATTGGGGTCTGCGCCGTTCTCCAGCATGTGGAGGCACATTGATATACGGCCCTGCGCTTTTTCACACATCAGCTGGAAGACGTGAATGCCCCGCGACGATATGCTGTTGACGTCCGCCCGTGCCGCCAGCGCCGCCTGAAGGCAGCGGGCGTGGTTCTCAGTGGGATAAACGCAGTAGAACAGCACACCTGAAATGAGAGAGTGAGACTCTGACGTTAGCTTTGTGACTAATAAATACACTTGCTTTCCAAACAGTTTTATCTGGCTACCTGAAGACTTGAACAGCAATGACTTCATAATGCACACAGATATGTATGCACATATAATACATTGTGCTTAATTAAAAATCGATTGAAGGTCATATGAAATCTAGGAAATTAAACTGATCAGTCTCAGGCTTAATGTCATTATCACAAAAAGTAAAAAAAAAAAAGTGTCCAAGGATATGTGGATACTTGGCTTACAAAGTAGGTAAATTTGCTTTGAGGATTAAGACAAACCTGATATTGCCGGTATCAGGTATCTTAGCAAGATCCAGAGGACAGGCTCAACATTTGAGCTGAAGCTGTAATTAGATGTACTAGGAGCATGGACGCCCGCAAACACAATTTATCGTTCATTAGAAAAAGGTAATAACATGAATGCTAGTGTTCTGAAAGTGGCCCCTCTGTGGTCCTTTATGACCCAGACGCTCTGTAATTAAGGTGACTGTGAGGTTCGCTTTGACAAGCTGCTGAGGAGCTTCTAGCTCGCTGACAGGAGTCATCCAGGATATTACCTCCTCATAAATATCTAAACAGACACGCTACACGTATTTATGAGCTGGAAGTCAAGGCAGGAAATCTCGATCAGCCCAGGAACATACGGCCACAAGCCAATCGAGCTGCTTTAGCTCCCATTTTGGAATCATAAATGCAAAATGAAGAGATAACATTTTTCACCTTGGCCCTCCTTATCCTGCAGTGCCAGGTCTGCGTCGTTCTTGATCAGCAGGCTCAGTATGGTGTCGTTGCCCAGTTCAGCAGCGATCATCGCTGGGGTGCGTCCCAACTTGTCCTGGACGTTGACATGCGCGCCCTTGGACAGAAGCAAGCTGACCATCTCTGTTAATAGTCATTAAAATATCAGTTTGATGCGATATTGGGCTGGTGGTACGCCACCTGCTTCTACTCAAGTATTACTTACACGTCTAAAATTTGTGAAAATATGTAAACACAGCAATTTCAGGTAGAGTTAACTAAATATTTATAATATTAAGGATTGCCATCACCTAAGTTGTTGGTTAACGTTGCAGCATGAAGGGCTCCTATGGAATGTTTTGGTTCTGTTAGGAGGATGAGATTTTCAACACCAAGCTGCAATATCTTTTCCACTTGGGGCTTGTTGACTTCATTGACAAACTGCAGTAGACGGTAGATCTGACGGACCTCCAGACGATCCTCTGCCATCTTGGTACACATGGTAGGGTACTAAGCCTCCTGGGAAAAAAGAGATGGATAGGTTATTATTTTTGCTATATAAAGCTGCCAGCTAGCTGGAACTGTATGATTTACTTACGTTTGGTAGCAAACTAACAATATTGTTAGTGGATACTGTAAATTCCACTTTCACTTCTATCAGTCCTGATGAAAATTGATTTCTGATCAAACATTTAAATTCACGGGATGTTTTTTTATCAGTGATGCTGTGGCTGCTACATTTTATTTAAGTGTGCCAGAATAGTACGTTATTATCTAGTAATCAACATGTGTGATCATTAATCAACCTATTGGTTTACCTTTATAATAGTAGAAGCACAGCTAACAACTAAATCATAATATAAATATTGTTTGTCTTGAGTTATAGGTTTGTCTGTAAAGCCTTAATTGCTTTGATGTCATTAGAGCCATTACCCTTTAATACTTTGCACTGGAATTTAAGACTTCTGGTGCTGGACTGTGACACAAGCTTTTACCACAAGCCCGAAAACCAGAATATAAACGTCTGAAGGCTCTGGTGGAAGTTCTTGCCTGAGTTCTAGGTGACACACTTAAGGCAAACTAGTCTCAAGAAAGCTTTGAAATACAAAAGGATTTAAAAATAAAAGTCACATTTAAGATGAAATCAGGTACAAAGCAAACAATTTTCACGACTCCACTACATTTTGGAGGAAACTACTGTACTCTTAGGCCACGATTTCAAAATTCCCTGCTTAATTAAGCAACTAATTCTTGATATTACATATTAAAAATCATGCTAACTTTATATGAAAAGATGTAATATAACGTTTCATTTCAGGTACACACAAGCGTTTAAAATGTTTTTTTTTTTTTTCCCAAGAAAACTCACCAAATCCATGTCAAAATTGCTTTGGCCCAAACAAGTCCATAAATAATCGACTAGTCGTGGGTTTTTGTTATTTGTGGGGTTTTTATTTGTACTTTTTTAGTCGTCTATCTTAATCTGAACAGTCTGTCCATATTTAAACGGTTGTTGTTTTGCGTCGTTGCAAAAACATTTAAGTTAGAATTAAAATCCTGATTTAAGATTGAAATCGAATTTTAAGGTATATTCTGCCCAATTAATTTGGCACCAGCAGGTCCAACTTTCTGCCACTCGGTTACACTTGTAGCGGGTTCTTTCCTCAGATTCGCTAGTTTATCTTAAAGCACTACCTCTCACTCAGATCACCGGAAGTAGAAAACAAAATGAGCTCCATGGAAACGTTTTCCGTCAAACCACGCCCCCTGCAGGGAAATAGAGCCTATAAATCTGAAGTGAGTGCATGTTCAAACTACGCCCCTTTATATTAATTTGATTTAATGCTTTCATGATTTAAATTCGTTTATTGCTGCTCATATTAGCCACCCAAGAGCGAAATTTATTTATTTTTATCGGTTAATCTCATCTGGAACCGAGAATGCACCCATTACATTGCAATGTCACGTAATGAACAGCAGGGGGAGATGTTGTTTCTTAAATCCTGGTGTGAAATCGTCTTGTGCGTTGTCAATTGTGACAATGGAAATGTCATGACATGTCTTTTACCGAGGTAAGCGCTACCTAAGTGCTTCCAGTTTAAACAGTCTTTAAAATTTGTTGTCTTACGCCTTGGTGTCATTACTGATGCTGGTGTGTGACTGTGCAGAAATGAGTGTAGTTGCACTGTGTGCTTGTTGTGATTGGCATGCAATTGATTTGTCCTCTTACCTATATAATAGTTGAGACACTTCAAGCCAAGCACATTATGAGATACAGTCTCTGTATAAATATTTAAAAACCTATTAATGAGTTATAGGTGCGTCTGTAAACGCTTTAACCCATAAATTACTTTGATGTCATCAAGCTTTGAGTTTTTTAGTGCTGGATTTCAGCACTAACTTTTCCCAATTTTCAAGCAAAGGAACATCACTTCTTCCTAAAGTTCTAGATGACAGTCTTGAAGAAAAAAAAAAATCAAGGTAAAACACAAATAAATTATCACTAAAGCTCTGAAATACGTAAGGGCTTAAAAGTGCCAGATTTAAAAGACAAGACAAAGACAGTCGAACGTTATCTGTATTCCAGGCACGTGAGACAAAAATACAAAACATATACAGTACCCGGTGATGTGAAGTAGTAATTCATAAAAATATATAAACCACTGAAAAATATTTACATTCTTACAATGCATTAACACTTACATATAATTACATTCCCACACATGATGCAGAGAGGAAATTTGTGAACAAGTATGCTTGTTTTTTTTGCATTTTATTTCTAAGGTTCTCCATCGCCCAGTGCAGGACAATTGGCTTTGCAAAAATGTGCAACGATCCTTCCAGAAATTATCTACAGACCTGACATCATCCACACATTTCAGTTTAGTTCAACAACAGGAAGGGTGTTAACGTGAGAAAGATGGGATGCAGCTTTTGTAGCAAAGCAAAGATAGAGCGAATAAAGGCCAGAAATCCTGTTTGTTGCATTTTATCACAGAGGTTTAAGGCCGTATGATTTTAAATGTTTTACTTTGACAGTTTGACTTTTAAAGTCAGAGTGTAACTTAAATGTCAGAATTCAGACTTTAACCTCATTTCCCCTAAGATTACAGTAAGACAAGTTGCTTTTTTTTATTTTTAGTCCCTTTTACACACCATCTACTGAAATAAAACTTGTTACAGCAAAGCATTGGGACGTTCCTGTTCTTCAATATACCTAAAAGATCCTGGTAACCCTTTTTAGCATTCGTTTGGGACTGCCCTTTGAATGGGCATAGAGAGAATAAAGGAACGTGAAGTTGTTTTATTTTTAGCTCCAGACCGGGAATCTTATTAAAGTTGACTGACAGCAGCAGCATCTCTCCAGAGAGTATGGATGGGCCTTATAAGGACAAAGAACAAAAAAGCTTGACTGTCTTCCACCTCCGTCGTGCTTGCTAATGTCCAAAAAATGTTTTTATAGCAGTTGTCCTGCTATATGATTTATACAAATCTGCTGACCTGTCACTGGCTTCGTTTGAGCAGAGCAGAGGTTTTGGGCTCGCTGTTCACCAAGACAATTGGCATCCAATGTTGTGTTTCTGGGAAGTTGCTTGTGGTCAAACAGAAACAGCAAGCATGAGCTGGGGGAGATTACTCATGTACGTGAAATTCTTTCATCTCTACACAAGTCAGACTGAAGGATATGATGGCGTCATTGCCAAAGAATTCAAGTTTAAAGACCTGTCTAACTATAGGATAACACCACAGTGGCTTTTTTTTTTTTCCTGTAGAACATAGGATAAAGAATATAATGTCTCTCTGCTCAAATATTTTCCTTTAAAGCTGTGAATCATTATGGTTATCAAGTCTTTTTCTTTTTTTTAACTCCTTGCTGAATGTCTCCAGCCCTATTTTCTTGCTATCTTTCCCTAATGTGTCTGTCTCTGAGAGTCCATCAGACAGGCGGCAAGAAGGCGCCGATTACGCCAAGGCAGCATGTCATCAGGTGGTCTCATAGAGCAGCATTCCACTAAACATGGTCAGAGGTTCCGAGGAGTACGCCAGTCTCCCGGTGACGAGGTCGATGCACACTGTGTCCCCTGCTTCCAGAGGCAGGATGATGTTGAAGACGGACAGAGCTCCAGGGATGTGCTTGGCCTCGGCCATGGGTTTCTCCAGGCCTTCCGGCTGATAGCCAGCCGAATCCACTCGGGCGACGCCTTTGTTGGACTTGGACAGGACGGCCTCAATCTTCATGTTCTTATGGCCTGTGAGGATGCCGCTGAAGAAGTACTTCCCTCTGACTGGAGCAGTGAAATACCCTGGAGGACAGTTAAAAATACTACATAAATAGGGAGCTCACTGGCATTGTGTCTTATCTGCAGCGATATAAGCAGGAGGAGATGATACGCTGTAATAATGTGTGTTTCTTTGCAGTTTTGTGTTCACGCTCATAACTAAATTTCTTTCAATCCCTAAAGAAAAGAGGGACTTTTGGAAGTTACGATATGGGGCTTGTTTAATAACATCCAGACTGGACTAAATCGCTGCAAAAGCGTTTGGATTTGGGTACATGGAGGCACCACTCACCTGTTCTCGGATCGTAGGCATTTTTTTCATTGACAAATATCTCGTTGAACACTATGGTTCCAACGCCTCTCATCGGGCGAGTCATCGCGGCCGAGAAAGACAGACGCGGCACGTGGGCATCAGACCCGGCAGGTCCTGGTCAGGAACAAGAGACGGAGAATGAGGAAGGGCAATCGCAAGAACAGATCTGCTATGTAGGAGGACTAACATACCTTGTTCACCTCTGAGACCTGAAAGGGAACAATAAAAAGGGCAATTTAATAATCACAAATGTCTTTTTTGGAAGTGGTCTTTTGTCCATGTTGTATATATATATAAAAAAAAGATCTAAATATTTCCTCTAAAGGAAAGGAAATCCTTCACCTGGTGGTCCAGCTGGTCCCTCCTTGCCTTGTCTGCCCGGCAGTCCCATTATCCCCGGTGGACCCATCAGACCTTGAGGTCCAGGTTCTCCTTTTTCTCCACGAGGGCCCGGAAGACCAGGTGGACCTAAAGGAGGCGCCTGGTTACTACAAATGCAGTCACATTTGTCCCCATATGCCCCACCATTTATGACGACAGTTTAAAACCAATTTTTGCTTTTTAATCCACTTTTTGTGCCTTCACGTGCCTAAACTATAGTTTCTGATACATTTCTGATTGCAAATGAATGGCAGTCAGATTGAATCAAACTTAAAAAAGGAGTCTATACCTTTGCACAATGTTTTAAATTAGATGTTTTTGTTTTTTTTTAAGGTGCAAAACAGTCTGAATACACCCACTACAACCATTAGCCAGGATCTCATAGAGAAGTTTCATGCTGACAAATCAAAACTTTAATCTTTAAGTGCCTTTTACCCTCCTGTTTTCTGAACCTTCTCCTTCAAAAAAAACACACACACACACACACACACACACACACAGCTATTTATTGGCTAATGTTTCTCATGGCAGTAAGACTCTGAATTCTTTCTTTGATGTGATTGTGGCTCCTACCTGACCTTGCCTCCCTTCCTCTGAGCTCTATCGTTAGTCCAAACATCAGATCCCATGTAATCCGGACACCACAACTCACCTTTGAAGTCTAGTTCCCTGAAGTCGTGGAACTCTTTGGCCAGGTGGACGAGCGAGGAGTTCAGCTTGTCCATGTTGGAGTGGACCTTCACCAGATGGACATTCTGAATGTTGCCAATGGCACTTCCTTGGTTTGAAACTGTGACATTGAGTCCATTTACGTAGCTCCACAACTCAGACACGTGGTGATTGAGGCCCCCTGTAATCTTCTCCAAACTGTCTGAGAAAGAGTCCAGGCGACCGCACACTCCCTCCACCTTGGTGAGCCTCTGGTCCAGGCCGTCACTGGTCCGCCGACACTCTCCGATCTCTATCACGTAGTTGCTCTTTATTATTTGTATCTCTTTCCCCAGACCGCCAAACCGAGTCTTCGTGTCTGTCAGGTCCTTTTGTAAACCGTCCACCTTGTAGAGAAAGTAAACACCCATTAATGTGTGTATTTTGAACCGCTTTCTTTCGATAACCTATTTGAAATACACCCTTTCCTATCCTTGCTCAGGTTTATTTCCTTACTGTTTCTTATACGCACAAAAATGTTAGCATATTAGCGAGACAAGTAGACTCACCTCTTTGTAATATGCTCAGTTATTTTCATAACTATAATAATATTTTCTGGAAAAACAGCCACCAAGACAACTGTGAGGCACGTTTACCATACTGTTTAGTGAGTTCATAAAGAAAATTTATTTTTCACTTGTAAGGTTTATTAATACAATGCCCCGGTCACAGCTTCATTAGCACAAACAAAACTTAAACATTACTGTCTCCAATTCTGTGGAGGATAAAGACCTGGACTGGATCTCAGCGAGAGCACGAAAAATTAAAGAAACTATAAACTATATTTGGTATAAGATATTTTAAGCCTGAGCTGTGCCTTGTGCATAAAAGCTTTTTTTTCCCAGTTTATTTTAGCCTTACACCAACTTTAGCTTGTTAGCTTTGCGTACATTTGAGTGCTAATATAAGTCTTAATCCTGCATCGTTAATGAATAGTTTCCAACAGGGCAGAGCACCATTTATATCACATCACCATGTCATTACCTTTGAGAGGATGTTGTCCTTGGTGTTGGTCAGATCAGTCAGCGTGTTTCCGTGCGCGTGTACAGTCCTTCCCAGGCCCTTCAGGGTGTTGTTAATGGAGTCAAACGTGACCATTACTCCAGCCAGCTCTCCTTGGACAGACTTCAGGTCCCCTCCTAATCTACTACTGTGGAACCTGTGACCATCCAGCTGGTTCTTCAAGTCATCCATATTTATTTTACACTGCCCGGTGCACTCAGCCACTTCCTCCTGAAGCCGGCCTACTTCCTCCTGGAGGTTGGAGCACACCTGGGAGCAGACCGACTCTCCTGAGTCGACTTTTCTCCCTAGGGCGGTTAAATCCGTTTGACACTTCAGGAGGCCAATCGTGGTAGAGTTGGTGAGGGAGCGCAGGTTGTCCTCTACCCTTCTGCAGATGGAACAATCCTCCAAGTCACGGCTGAGGGTTTCGACCTCGCTGACTATCCTGTTGAAATGTTCGCCATTCTTTCCTGTCACAGCTATAATCTTTTTCACATTGTCCGATAAGTTGATCACTCTGTCCACCAGCGAGTCCCCTGTCACAGACAAGTCTTTCAACCTCGTGTTAAATCTCTGGATCTCCTCTTGGTTCGCCACGACTCTCCACTCCAGCGTCTTCACTGTGTCATCAGTCTTCTGGCCTTTTCCATTTGCCCCGCAAGTATCATTGCACATATTTGTGATGGACGTTAGCCTTCTATCTAAATAACTTGTGATGTTCTCCACCTGGCCTAAACGTCGACTGTGGTCGGTAACGGTGTCTTCGAGAACGTCCACGTCCAGTTCTATTTTCCCAATCTTAAAGCTGTTGTCATCCAGCCGATTGAGGACCATGTTGCGCAGCTGCGTGACATCCCTCTGGACACTGTCCTTCAGGTTGCTCCCGGTGTTAGTGCACCTCTGCTCCGTCTTCCTCACCGTGTTATTCACCCTCTTCTCCAGCTCTCTGAGTTTGCCAATCAGCTTGTCCTCCGTCACCCGTCCCTTTCCTCCACTCGTCCCCGCCAGCTCCTTGTCCAGTCGTCCTTTGACGGTGTCGCACTTGTTCTCGGCGGAGGTGATACGGACTTCTACGTCAGCCAGCGTCTTCTCCAGCTCAGTGATAGCGCTGCAGCAGGCCTGGGAGCTGCGTGACATGTCCAGGCTCTGCCTCAGGTGCTGGTCCATGGAGCTGATCATCTTTTCCAACGCTTGGATCCGTTCTCTGTCCTGTTGTTGCTGGTGCCTCAGGTCCTCTACACCAGCCTAAAACAAAGAAATGTAATTGCTTTGTTAAACCTCGAATTTGTTGTGAGTGATGTCTTCTGTTACTCACACAAAAATTCTGCAGGAGTCACCAACTGACATTTTTTTAAATTCTAATACCAAAAATACATATCGGAAAATACTGATTAGCTACATAATGCCAGTGTCTAATCTCCTGTGGGAAGAGAGGAATCATGTGTGTAGGTGTAGTGGTGTAGTGTGGTGTAGTTTTAAAAACAATGAGCCACCACAGTAAATGAGAAAACATAAACAGATGATGCTAGTGTAGCCACACAATGGGGTTCACGTTTATGCCTAATGTGCAACCCCAGTTTAAACAAATTATGGTACTTTTTTGTTGTTGTTAAGGGCGAGTCTCCAGTGGTTTAAATGACTGTAAAACTGCTTGTGCTAATAAAAATGAGAGAAGGATAAAACAGAAAAGTGGTAGAAAGATCAGAGGCTTTTACAGGAATGCTCTTTTTTTTTGAATGTTGTTTTTTTTTCCCACTCTGCTTTAAACAGGAGAAATCATTTATGGAATCAGCAGGCAGGAGGGTAAAGGCATTTCGCAGCTACTGAAATTGCAAGCATACGCATTATAGAAAAGTTAGCGGCTGCTTCTGAGGCGTGTGAGCTGAGATTCACCTGGCAGGAGGAGCAGGACAGAGACACTCTTCTCTCCAGCTCCGTCAGGATCTCCTGCTTCAGAATGTTCAGCTGGTTTCCTCCACCCCTGGACGCTCCGTCCAGGTCGTTGCTCCCTCCGTTTACCAGGTGGTTATTGATGTTGACCAGAGTCTGGTCGTGAACCTGAGCGAACAAATATTTACATTAAAACTGGTAACATGGCTTTAACCTTCACTTTGTTCACCTGTGTTCTGTTGTACAGATGGTCCAGTTTGGTCTGGATGCTGTTGATGGTTTCCTTCATGAGAGGCTGAGCTGAATCTGCAGGGACGATGGCCCCATTTAGACCAGTCCTGCAAAGAAAGGGTGACATTCTTAATGTACGTATTAATGTAAGTATATTTGGAGGTCTTCTTATTAAAAAAAAAAAAAAAAAACAGTACAAATCTACATACATACTTATGCATGCCTGCATACACAATCTACTTCTGTTTTATCATACTTAAGTATATTTAATGTCAGATACCACTATTTCACTGTTTCCTTGTGGTAAGTACTGTGTTTTTTGCAAATTCAGCCTGTAGCACCCTGCTAGCAACTGCTACCTCCCACTAAGTTGTGTTCATAAACACGATAATCTTCCCAAAATAAACCATCCTGGGGAAAGCAGGGATATACACTGTAATATGCAGGAGAGTCTCCAGCGTGCTGGGAGACGTTCAATTAGCGCGTATATAACGTCCTGAATGTAAACAGGACTTGGGAGCGCAGGTGAATGCACTTTGCGAAGTAAAACTATGCGACGCGTTAAAAACATCCGCTTACAGCCGCTGGTTGATTCCTTGCATGGTGGTCTGCACGTTGTTGAGCTCTTTCGTCAGGTCACGGATAGTTTCCTCCAGCTTTCTGATCCTCTCAGCATCGCCTGAGCACAAAAGAGGACAGTATAGTAGAAAAAGGGAAGTTTGTGTCCTAACACGAGGACATTTGTGTAGATTCTTACCGCCTTGACTTCCCTGCACACCGCCATTGCTGTTTGTACTGTGGGGCCGCCCCCCATTGACCTGGGTGTCAGTGGGTGCCTTTGGTCCGTCATGGCAGTCTTCCCCAGAGTAGCCATGGCAACACTTCCACTCCATTTCTGTCACCATCTTGTAGGCCACCTTGTACCTGGGCCTCCTGTAAGTCCGGTACCTGAACATGAGATAAACTTTCATTCTGAGTTCCAAGTTTACCCAAATGAAATCTTAACGATGAAATCTTAACGATCTCATTTACGTGCTGAAGTTCCATAAACCTGGTTCATACTGAAATAAACAGCAAACATTATATAGATTGTATATATATATATATGTCCAAATTACTGCTAAACAAGATATCATAATGTTTACCCAAGGTCTACTCTGGTGCTGATTAGTAACTAGGATACTTGAATGTGATATTACAACTGCATTATATTAATTTTATTGATATACTTGATATATTACTGTAACAGGTTTCTCCTTTACTGTGGTAGAAGATGGATGGATGGATGGATGGATGGATGGATTTCTCCTTTAACTCAATACCTGCAACACTGACCGCATCTCCGCTCAGCTACCCTAGAAGTTTCTCTTTTCTGAGTCTTTGATTTGTCTGTTGTAGGCTAATGTAGAAACCAGCGTAAAGAACTATGATGGGGAAAAACCCAGATTCCACTGTAACAAAAACATGTGTTGTAATCTGTGTTTGTGTGAAGGATAGTGACAAGTATTAATGCTCGACTCCACAACCCCTCAACACAGTCTTTTAATACTTCAAACGTGGGATATGTTTACTGATGACAGCGCCAACAGTTGTCTTGGCCAAAGAACACAAGTCAAGGGTCTCGAGTCTGTGAAAGTCCATGAACCCTCTATCAAATACCGTCACTGAGCGCTGTTGATATAAACGAGCACTGAGTCACCCGAAGGCTAGAAATAGCTGCATAATGTCTGCTGGTGATGGAGGCAGAGCTTTGCAAATGTTCTCCTTGTCCTTGAACTCAAATGCGTTTCATAACCTTGTATTCCTCACTCCAGGAAAAAGATTTATTTGGAAACTAACAGCCCAATAAACCAAAAGGGAGTTGGCACAGAAGTCCCGCTGCGAAGTCACAGCAGCCTCACTAGCGTATTAACAAGTTCTAACTGTGAAAGTTCAGCATGTTCCACTCCTTGATGCCAACCCGCAGGCTCCGTTGTCGCCATCGGGCAGCCACTTTCTGCGCCACAGTGAGGTTTTCACCATGCGTGCTCCGTGTTTTTGCAAGCGTGAGAAAGCGTGACATGACGTACTCTCAGGGGAAAAACACTAATGTCTTGAAGAGACGGTGGGAGGAGGAGCGTGAGCAGGAAAAGAAGGACAAATCGGAAGAGCAAAACAAACAGGAAAAAAAGACCGTAAAGAACAAATTGTTTTTGGAAGGAAGAAGACCAGACTGTGGTACCTGGAACCACTGTCAGGTTCATTCTTCGCATAGCCCGGGTTTATTCGGAGGCCCCTGGAAAGTGTGGGGATCAGGCAGCTTAGAAAGGATCAAAAGAGGTAGAACACCAGGATTTCTTGATTAAGGTTTTCTCTCAAACCTGATATTTACAGCTGGAAAAATATATACAAAAAACACGGCCACGACATGAGACCCAGAGTGGAAAACTTTCACATCACTTTCTAATTCTAAAAAAACAAAAAAAAAACTGTTGGTGTTGTTGGAACTTAATCATTTCAAATTTCTGAATTAACCTGGAAGTGCAATTGCGTCTGGGAAAGGCTCTGTTATTATTGGATAGCGGACAGCAAGACCCCGAGATCAAACAATTATAATTATCGTGTGTCAGTCAAGCTGAATGGAACTAAAATCTGACCAAAACCTTAAAAACTAAGCGAAGCAGCTACAGTTTGCCTCACAACACCAGATAAATCAATACACAACATCAAATCAATACTTTACATCTTACTTTCATTATGTTTTTAGCCGTTATCTTCATTTGATTACTACGCTAGTCAATTATCTTTAAAAGGCTCAATGTTGCTGCGAGACCTCAGGTTTAGGTTAGCTCGGGGCTTTTTGAAGCACAAAGGCACTGATATTAAGTTTGGGACCAGTCTGTCATTGTACTGGGATTTATCAGGACAATATCTAGCTGGAATTTTGGCTGTAGCGCTTGTTTTGGCAAGTCCAGGTCTAGACACAAGCAGACACCTCTGCGAGCGCAGACAGAGAATGAGAAGCTTGGGGTAAAATGAGCATCGGGAAACAGAAAGCGGATGATTCTTGTGCTCCATCTTTTTACAACACTTCTGGAGCATATCGCTGGATCTCCTACCTCCACCCTCCTGAGGCCTGGTACTGCTGCTGGATCCAGAACCCTCTCCATGGCCCTGCCTGGATCCTGCTGCTTCTGCTCAATGTTCTCTCTACCCTCTCTGTCGCTCCTCACCCCCTCTCCTTTTTTTTATCTTCCCCTCTCTTCTGCCTCTCTCACCAGGTAATGGCCGTCTACACTGAGTCAGGTTCTGCTCAAGGTTTCTGCCTGTTAAAGAGAAGTGTTTCCTTGCCACTGTCGCCAATGGCTTACTCAGTGTGGAGTTTTTTTGATTGTGTAAAGTGTCTTGAGATAACATTGTTATGAACTGGCACTTTAAATAAAATAAAACTGAATTAAATTGAGGACAGGAAGCCTGAGGAGCGAGGCTGAATAACGATGAGTCGGAGTCCGGATAGAGAAGAAATATCGCAAAAGAGGCACTCACGCAACTCTCGGACACTGTCCCCAGGTGCAGCGCTGATAGTCTGGTTTGATGTACGTCTCCACCCCATCCTCCATCACGCAGCTGACGGTGCGTGTCACCACATAAGCGCACCAGTTCCTGCAAAATAATATCACGCAAACAAATGAATAACAGAAGGATGACTGGAAATGCACTGCAGCTTTTTTTTTTTTTTTTTTTACTCAAGCATTGAAACAAACACGGCAAGACACTTCGTATACAATATAGTCTTTGTTTCCAGGCAAACAGGAAGGAATTGGAAAAATAATAATGGAAAACCCGATCTTTTGTTGACCATGAGCATGGAGATAAATATCTGAAACTGCTGACTGCTTATTTTTCTGAATAATGCTCAAAACAAATGTCAAGATCGTGCCAGGATTACAGCATGATTGCAACAATGGCTACCATTGTATGGCTCTCCAACGGCTCAGCGACCAAGCCACAAAAACAACACACACACACACACATGCAAACACAGGCCTGTGTAGCGCTTACATATGATATTTGAGATCAATGGCATCATTATGGTTTGTTTTTCGTTGTTTTTTTTTTTTGTTTTTTTTTTTTTAATCAAGCTACATTTTAGGATTTAAAAAAAAGTTGTTTTTTTTTTTCAGTTCAAAGCTGAACCGAACCCATAAGACCAATGTTCGTGTGTGGCAGCACATGTGTGGCTTTAGGCATTAAGGCCACTGAAATCACTCTTTAAGAAAATTTCAGTTTTAATTATCGTAACATAAAAGTGGTTGAAATCCCCTGATTTTTTCTAAAGAACTGCACATTTAAATTCACAACATCTGTTTCATTATTTCTCCCTTTCTTATGTGAATACTGGTAATTCGGGGTTCATTATTGTATAAATAAACACCTGGTAAGCATTTGCTGCTGCTAGCTCTGAAGCGATATTTGTAATTTTTGGCAAATAGAAGTGGAATATTCACTCCTATGAAGTACTTACTGAGCCCCACGCTGACTTATTTTGTTGGCACTTGTTAGAAAATATCTGGCTGCTGCTGCTGCACGATGGGTAAGTTCTCAGTATTGCAGAAAATTATGCTGCCGTGGCGAAATTAGCTGTACCACAAGCTAAATCTGAATTTGGTCCATGACAACGAATGTTGTTATACTTCCTCCAGGTTAAACTTTCTGAAATGATTTTATTTGTATAAAGCTCTCCAATAGTTCAAGGTGTATGAAAACAGGAAAAATGACCTTTTTGAAACCCAACCTCTGTTTATCCTCACCCTCGTGGCCTTTACCCTTGTGATCTCTCGATAAGCGTGACAGACAGATTAAGAAGAGTCACGTTCTATCATCATTTTGACATGAACCGAAATCCCCATCCACTGTGGGTATTAGAGCCAATTAGTGTTGTTCAAAGGGCTTGTTTGAGCGCATGAGGAGTTGCTTTATTCTTCAAAGCCATTCTCCATCTTCATGTCCACAAGTCTCACCTGTGTTTTCCAAGTGAGATTAGATGTCATGAATGTTAGTTCTTTTGGATAAAAGTTAGACCTCCATGTGAAGCCCAAGTATTTACTAAAATGTTTGGTTGATATGAAAAGGTAGGAATTGTCAACAAAGGTGCACATGTTGTCTGTTGTCTGGAGAACCTCAGACCAAGGTCTTCTCTTAATCCCAGATTGTCTGCTGAAATCTAAACAAAGCTCTTTCCGACGTGAGAAAATATGGATTTATATGCAAGAGAGTCCCAAGCCTTGGCCTTGGCAAAGAGTCAACTGGTGGACACTCTACACGGACTTTCTCGTCCTGACGTCTCCGTTGTTCTCACCCTCACTGTCTCCTCCACTTAATATCTTCATACCTGCTTCTTTCCCTGTTCAACATCATCTGGCTTCCAGAGCCACGCCACACATCCCCCCCGCCCCGAGACCGTGATCCTCCTCTTCATTTCAGACCATTTTTGACTGACACGTGTTTATCAACCCTCCTCTCACTCCTCCGCATGACCCACTATTCTTCCTACAAGCGCCTGCGAGGGAAAACGTTGGGAACAAATCGGTGATTGTCTTCCAATTTCCTATCCTCCAGTAAATTACCATTAAACACAATCACCCTGGCAAACCATAAACTGGAACCGCATGAAAGCAGAGGCTGATTCTATTTATATCCTGAAAAAATTCCCTACACATTTTCCCTCTGTTTCATATTTATGAATCTAATTACAGGGATGGATGCAGTTACGGTTCCCGAACATTCCTCTCACAGTTGCATCTGATTAAATCTGCTTTGCTGATGTTATTCAGGCAGTGATCAGTTTCTCCTCATACATCTACTGTGGAGAGCTGAAGTTGTACCGGCCTTAGATGTGAAATACAAATTCTGAATAACAGTCGTTTCCCAAAAATAGTCTTAATCATGAAATTTAGCCCAGCCAGAGGCCAAAGAATGAGCATACATAAATGTTATTTGGCTGGAATTAATGAGACTTCAACGGCTTGTCATGCACGAACACTCCGGCTCCAAAGACGGTTGTGGTTCCTAGCAAAGATTCAAAAAAAAAAAACCTCCTGCAGTTGCAGCTCGGGTCGTGTTTTGCTCCTGCGGTATGCTGGACTCTATTTCATGTCTCTGAGTGGAACTCTTCCACTGTTCATCTCAAGACGGCCAGCTCTCATCTATTTCCAGAGTCCTGAGGTTCATTGTGGCCGTGATTATTTTGTTACGCCGCACCATCTTCTGCTGGCTCGTCATGGTGAGGTTCATTAAACTTTCACCTGAAACGTTCTGTATGTCTCCGGAGGGCCAGCTGACATGTGTCTCCTGGCTTGTTTACACTTTTGCCGCTGTGATTCAGCAGGCTACTCCGCTGAACTATTATGCTAAATTTCTGACTCTCTGGGTCACATATCACGCAGCAGCTAAAGTTGGCAACGTTCTGACCCCCCCCCAGTGATGGAGAACAGGCGCAATGTCTCGTACAAATAAACCAAAGCCGCACAATTGAGTAGACACAGATGTGGGTTCGCACACGTGCACAGGCATACATGCACATGCAAACAGAACCCCCCCCACCCCCACTCCACCCCACCTCTTTGCTGGCCCATTTTCAGTCTTTCCATCATGAGACTGTCGCTCCAGACAAAAACACAAGCGCGGCATTAATATTTAAAGGAGGATGATGGGGTGTTTTTTTTTTCCTACACTTCAAGCGTGTGTGTGTGTAAGTGTGCGTGAATCCGTTCATTGCGTATGTAACAGGAATATGGATCTAAATCCATATCTCATCCAAAAAGTTCCGTTTTTCAACGCTGATTTTCAAGCAAATCCAAAACATGCACGAGCAAATCAATCTAACTGTGTTTAACAGAGCAGGAGGAGTGATGATCTGCAACGTTTCCTTAGAGGCCACGACTGAGCAGAGAGTGGTGCTCGATTAACTGTTCAGTCTGACGGCATGGTTTATTTTTCACTGCTGTTAACAAACGCTGTTGTGCAGCACTGTTGTGATCCATTTCCAAACATCTGCCACGCTGTTCTCACTGCTCCAAGGTGTTTTAATGATGAACTGTGTAGCATCGTTATGGGATTAAAAAAAAAAAAAAAAAAGCTCAAGCTCAAACTCTGTTATTATTAATTTCACTGACATTTTTTAATGTCTTTGTCGTGGATAGACAAATGCTTTCGCTTTTAGCATTCCCCATGACTCACCAACATCCTCTGTACCACTGTAGGCTCCACAAAAATCTCCACATCCAACAATTAACTTCCTGAGATACTGTATATCCCTGCCCGTATGCATTCGATTCAAATATAATCATAAATATTGTTATCTGACAGAAGCAGATAGAGGCAGTAAAACTACAATGGACAATGGCATCTCCGTCAGATGTAAAGAGCCTGGCCCTGGAAGCTCTGTCGCAGGCTTTCAGAGGCTGTTGAATTTCATGGTAAATGGCTGCTTGAGAGCAGTATTCAGCGTAAATCCTTAACCCCAGCGTCTGCTAAACACCACATTTGGTTGCACCCATACCGCAGGGTCTGTATAGAGATGGATAATATGAGGTCTCCCCATGTCACTTTTCTAATTTCTTTACCAGTATAGTATTATAGTAGAAGCTCTTTAATAGCCAACAGGGAAAAAGGACAATTTATGGTCATGTATGCACTCAAGTCGGATTAAGACCGACTTTAAGGCTGAATAGAAAATGGCACGTGGTTAAAAGGTGGTTAAAAATAATCTCTGTTTTTATTTCATTATGTGTTTTATGTAATAGTTGGACTTCATAGCAGAATTAAACTTGACTTTTTGATTACTGGTATGGCCTTATAAGCAAACTCACTTTGAAAGGAGAATTCCCATGCAGATTTGTTGCTATGGCAACCTGTCACTGTCGACATACATACATTATTGCGTCCCTCGTATGCAGTGAAACGTCCAATGACCACATTTTATTTGTATTTATTGGGCTGTAACTTAGCATGAGGTGACCCTGTTTACACCTGGCCAAGCTTTGGTTTACATCCTAATAAACGTTTCCTCTTTAAACAAGTGTAGGCAGAAACTGAATAGCCGAACAGGAAGTAGGAGGCTGACATCTCATCAACCCTCCGACACTCCGACTTTATTCAACAGCATCCCTGCGTGAACTCAGCAGAAAGGAATCGTGAGTCAAAACCGGAATAGATTGCGACACAAAAGTGACATGAGTGGGAGGAAAAAGGAATGAGCGCATGAAAAAGAGGGGATGAGGTTTAATACTTTCACAAAGAAATCACTCAGTGGGACCTATTATGGAGGCGGGCTTTCGTTAAGCTTCAAGGGACAGCGGCTTGAATGAATGGAGGGAAGGAGGAACCGCCTCACCGTCTGAACTCTGACCTGAAGGTCAAGCACCCCTCCAATGTCCACGTAAAGGTACACCAATGCACACACGGGGGGGAACGCGTACAGATCGCCACAGATGACAAAACCCACTCGAGTGCACTTTTCCATGCTCGACTGGCTGCATACGCACCGACCCAGAAAAGCAGACAAAAACATTCTCCGGGCTGTCACGCGGTGTTAAGTATGCATTGTGCTTTTTTGTTGTTGTTGTTGTTGTCGGACGATTGATTTTTGCCATACCCTGAACTAGTTTGAATGACGACTGTCACATCTGCCAGGGTGTATGAGCACGCTCTCGTTGACATAACATGGGCCATCAGTGGGAATATTGTTCATGTGTGGCGGGATTAGATAAATATTCGGAAGAGATCCAAACCACTAACAGAGTACAGCAAAGGTTATCTGAGGAAGATAAAAAATGGATTCTCGAGTGAAATGCATGCTGGGGACTATGCTAATTAGGATACAATGTCTGTAGCTGGAAAAGAACCCCTTTCCCACATTTGTATTAGCACACGAACTCTGTTTGCTAGATTAATTAGCAGAAAATCACCCAGATGAAGTGAGTTTGGAGAAGCTCCAAGGTTCTGCGACTGTGTAATTGTCTAGAGAAGCCCTTCCACACCCTCTCGTAGGGAAGTGAGAGACGTAACGCACTCAGTGCTTTTCCACCATTAATCTTCCAGCCCTTCATGGCGTAGGCAAAGTATTTTTACCTTTCTCCCAGATACGGATGAAGTCCACTTGAAAGAAACTTATCTAGTACTTGAGATATTTCACTCAAAACCACATATTTCTACTTCACGGTGGTCCTGGAGGAAAAATTCATCAAATGGTTCTCACAAAATATTACTGAGTTAACCAACCATCACAAGAAAATCTAAAAATTAGTGCAGATGTGATGAAGGTTTAACCCAATCAAAATTAACTTTTACTCTAGAGAGAGAGAAGTGAACAATACTAATGATCTTACAGTGAAATGTTCCGCTGGGAAACTTTGAGTCATGGTACTCAAGTGAATGTAACACACCACCCACCTCAACATTTAAACATTAGAGCAGACTGAGGACACCCACATGACAGGATAATATACCCACACTGACCACAAACACCATGGAAGAATGGCTTGAGGACTATGACGGAGAGCCCAGGACTCTGCATTGGCCATCCTAAGATCTGAGCATATATCAGGAACAGGAGACAATCAAGCTATCAGCTCCCAGAGGATTGACCCAAGGGATCCACTAACATATCCCACGGTACCGAAGCCCCAGCGCCAGGTAACCAAGAACAACTTCAGAGGCCCGCATCCACATTCGGACTACTCAGAGCTGTTTAAATGACACCAGGGGGACGTGTAATCCGTTTTAACTGGCCCAAATAAAGGTTTCTGTAAGAACTGAAGCTTGAAATTACCACAACAGTGTGACAAGAGTGTTCACCTCAGTGGCACTGTTAGGGTCAGGTTCCTTTTAGCAACCACAGCTCTCATTTATCAACAAAATGAAGATGCTGTTAGGAAAAAATTATACGATTTTTGGTGAGGAATGTTTTTTGAAAGCTTCTTTACAATTGTGAAAGGTTATCCTTTTCGGGTACTGCACATAATGTTCAGCCTGGGGAGGTCAGAGACCCGCACCCTCAGAGTTATTTCCAGTTTGATTGA
Organism: Pao palembangensis; assembly: GCA_015343265.1. Lineage (NCBI taxonomy): Eukaryota > Metazoa > Chordata > Actinopteri > Tetraodontiformes > Tetraodontidae > Pao > Pao palembangensis. Next base: position 9,759,110 of record CM027097.1, on the reverse strand, counting down.
CCTTCCAGGAGATATTGCAACAGAGTCTTTAAGTATGTTTACACGTAAAGTCTTGCGTACGTTTATGGGTGCGTTTAATCTGGACTAAGATCCTTTTCCCAATAAACAAGCACAAGGGAATCAATTTACTGACTAAAGTATGTCAAGCACCCCTACAATAGGAAGCAATATGCCCCATCAGCTAAACGCCACTTTCTAGACCCCCGGACCACAGACTTTTTCATTTTCCCCTGGAGCTGATGAGCGGACATGAATGCCTTCGCTCTTTGGCAGGAGATGTGTCAGGCAGCCCCCCCGCCCCCCTTCTCTTCCAAGGACCCCACAGAGGGCCCCTGCTGGAAGATTTCAGCTCTTTTAATAGCCTTTTACCACTTATGGAATACTTCACACATCTGTCAAAACAGATCAATGGAGTTCAAACCGATGTCAGGGGGCAAACTGCACGGCCACGGGCCGGCGCATTCTTTACCCCGGTGGTCATTTTTGTGTGATTCTGTGTGTGTGTGTGTGTGTGTTGGGGGGGTGACACACACACTCCTTAATAGCCTACTAACTTTAGCAGGAGGAAAGCATAAAGACCTCCTGTCTTGTCTCTTGTCAACTTGCTCCTCCCCATCTTTTCTAACTCTCTTTCTTCCTCTGGTGTCACGCATGCTTGCCTGTCCTTTCTCTCCCCATCCACCGTCTGCTCTTCTGGTTTGCCAGTTTTTCCCTCTTTGTTCTTATTTTTTTTAACCGGCCTTATCTTTATCGTTCCCCTGGCCTGACTCGCCTACTCTTAACTTCTTACAGTACTGTATTCTTTCTTTCTGCTCGCTCTCTCCCTTTCTGGACCTCTCATCCATCGCTTCCTGGGCCAACTGCCCAGCTCCAACATTAAAAGGTGACTCGTCATTATCATCAACGGCAGCAGTAGAGGCAGCAGCAACAGGCTGTGACGCATTTCCGAGAAAAGCCCAGATCTCATACGGTAGTTCGATTCCCACAAGTCTAGCCTTCCCTAAGTGCAAACACATGCAGGCTGACGTGCGCCACATGTACAAGACCGCACTGACAAGGAGCTACTCTTTCAAATTAACCTCTGCATGTTCGTTTGTTTTATTTCTTTCTACATTTTAAGGAAAAAAAAGTAATAATGGAAAGTGAATAGATTCAGACTTCAAATCCCCTGGATATTCTACGGGGCTGGAATCCAACTGTTGAAAGGATGTATATAATAAATAAATGTATTAAAATACAATGTTAGAGTAGCCAATACATTTTATTTTCTAAAAGAGCACCGCTGGCATCCAAAATGTGAGGTGGGGGTCGGGCTTCAGTTCAGAACAGGAAATTTAGTTCCATTCCATCACTGTTTTCATTCAATCACTTAAGCCAATCTCGTCTGCTCCTCTCACATGTACATCAAGGTGAAGGGGTCATCCACGCTTGGGGCCCCCCACGAGATCGGTTACACGCTAATAGCACATTACAGAACGGTGCAAATAAACATGCATCAGCATTAACAGCTTTCTGAAGGGGGGACTCCGATGTGGGGCTCTGATTTATGGTCTCCTTCCCTGTCTGAGCAAGGTGACAGTTCAGGCATCCTACAGCTAGCTTTGGACAAAAATGCCGTAGATTATAGCGTATTCGCCGAGTTTTCACCACGTTTAAACTTGGTTTTCACCAAGTTTAAAATACCTGCAGCGTCATCAACCCCCGCGTCCCTCCCGCACATTCACCGTTACTGATAAAAGGGGGGTGGAGGTGGAGAGGTTCTGCATACAAACATTTGACTCCAGGCCCTGAAACAGTAAACGTCCGTAATCTCTATAAACTCTGTCCTCCTCTGGGGCCCCTGCACCATCACTAGGCACCCCCCCACACACACACACAATCACAGAGTACGTGAGGTGGTGGGGTGGATAACATCCAGTAACAATATTTTCCTTAAGCACCTTCACCAAATGTCCAAATGTTTGGATGCTAATTTGTCCACAGTAACCTTCCTGAATACCATACTGAGGTTTTTATCCTGTTCTGTCATATATTTATATATGTAGTATGGAGTTTCTTGCACTTTTGTATGGTTTTGGGTGAAACTGTAACACCTGTACAGCAGCATAAACCCAAGTTCAATTGATCATGATTATAAATAAATAAAAAAAAATTACAATGTAAATTAGCCCAAGACATTTCAAATATGTCTAAAAATGTGTAATAATGTGTCAAATGTGTTGGATGTACAGACCATAATAAATTTGCGAATCAGTAGGTGTTTGTTTCAACACTAACAACCGCTGAAGAAGGTGGATCCCAGTGTGGGGGACCACAATCACAGCAGAACACCTTTAAAGAGAAACCAGTTTCAGATGACTTGCAGGTCCGAACAGAAGTCAGTCTGAGACGTTCAAGGTCCTACCTGTGTCTGCTGGCTGCTCTCTGGCCCGTCTGAACGCTGGATTCCGAATAACCGAGACCCCAACTGACCCGGGACACCGACACGAAGGCGAGCAGGTAAAAAACAGTCTCCATTGTCACAGCCCGTGTTGGCTGAGAGTGAATGAAAGTGATTTAGTTCCAAAGTTGATCTTTGGGTGGAAAAAAAAGAGGGGAAAAAAAAAAAAAAAAAAAAACTCCGCTGTCAGCGCTGCGCGGTCGCCGAATGACGCTGGAAGTCCGTGCGTGTGCGTCGGGATGAGGAGCGTCCAGTCAAGCGCATTTCAGACCGAGAGGACTGAACTGAAGAGAGAACTGAGAGAAGTGAGTCGAGCAGAGGGAGAGAGGGAGAGGAAAGTTTCCTGTCAGGAGCGGTCATACCCACCCAGGATCACTCTTTAACCCCCTCCCCTCCACACGCTTTCCAAAGAACTAGAAAAAATAAAAAAAAATAAATAAAAGAAATAAGAGGCTAAGCATATGAAAGTCTTCTGTGTATGAACTCTGGTGTTAGAGTATAGGAGCAGGGGCGGACAGTCTGGGTGGGGGGCTTGAATAAACCCAATCCGAGTTTGAAATGATTTTAGGACTGGCAGAAACACACATATATTTGGTTGATTTTAAGTGTGTTGTTTTACACAGAAATGCAATTGTGTAAAGGAAATGTGACCTTTTTAAAGTAATTTTTAAAAAGTCGCTAATAAAGCTCAGGGTAGGTGCCTTTTGCTTCAAGCATGAGAGAGTTTCCACACAAAAAAAATGGGAGATGGAAGCGAACTGGGCAAATATAGTCTGGCAAAGTGAACTTAGAAGGCTCTTTCCACTGACGTTTTTGTTTTTTCGGCTTCCAATACTGGGAGCGGATTATGGCTGCTGGGAGGAATGTGTGAACCGAAGAGGAGATAAAAGAAAAAGTTCTGCTCTTTTATCCAGAAAAAACCCTTTTTTTCTTCCCACGTCAGCCATGCTATGTTACATTACAGATACACCTTGGTGAATGGAATTCACCTTTTTGCTGTTAAAATGCTGTATTTAAACCTGGAAGGGACATTGAAGTGCCTGGATGAACTCCTCCAGTGGGAACACCTGCTGTTGTCCAGTGTCTCGGGTTCAATGTTGAGAAAAGAGTGAAAAACGACTATACAGTAGATGAGGGACGGTCCAATAAAACCAAAGCACAAGTCCATATGTAGTTTTTATTGGTCACCGCTGGGTCCCATGGGGTCACCTGGCCATCACAGGACACACACACAAGCGATTTAGACACGGAAAGAATCCCTCGGGGCAATTCAGTACCGTGATTGTTGCAGCCATTGTTTTGTCCTCTTCATCACTGACTTTTATGTCCTCTGCGGGTTGTGCTGATGTTTTTAGGGCCACACTTCACATTTCCCCTCCGGGGACAATGCGGATGTAAAGAGATCTGGTGTAGAATTACACCCGAGTCACTTCAGGGTCAGTGCTGTTGTTAAAATAACTGATGTGAAATATCGCAGGTGATTTTATGAGCTATTAAAATTGACTGAAAGACAAGAGATAAGTTAAGAATCAAAGGGTCATTTGCTACGTTAACTTATTATCTATTCACTTCAATTCAGTTTTATTTATATAGCACCTTTTACAATAAAATTGTCTCTAGGTGCTTCACAGAGGCAGAAACCCAGAGCCGGAACCCCCAGGTAAGCACAGTGGCAAGGAAAAACTCCCTTTTAACAGGAAGGAACCTTGAGCAGGACCCGGCTTACAAGGAGGAACCATCCTGCTGAAGGAGGAGGAGAAGGGGGAGACAGGACAGAGAGAATAAAAGAAAGAGAGAGAGAGAAATATACAAACATAGCAAACATGATACAGCATAGGCAGGTTGTATCTATCGATATTTTGAAATAATGTGACACTGCAGAGCATGAGTCACATGTGATTGTAGTTCACCTTCTAAAAGCAGCACTAACGAGCGTGCCTTCACATGAATTGTGAGCTCACGTTTAAAAGAAAACACAGACCTGCTTCCCTCCTCTGAGAAGCCTAGCGTCTGCAGTCAGACAGAAACCGAAGACTGCAGTGGTGTAAAATATAAATAATAAAGAGCGCCGCATCAATCAAGCTGTACCGAGACTTTGATGAAGAAAACAACTGCTCGTGCTTTCGGTCGCCGCCAGTATCAGATGTTTTTGCCTCTGATGGAGATGCTCTGATGACTCAGTTTGTTCTTTTTTTATGACTGGGTGGATTTCAGTGAAACACGGAAGAAGGTGGAGGGCCATCACCTCAAACATCCATCATATTTTGGTAGAAAAATGCCCCTGGAATTTTAACTTAAAGAAGCTATTGGCCTTAAAGAAACTACCGGGCACCATAATGTGCAAGTCAAGATTATTTATGTGTTTATTTGTGAGCAGGATTACGACTAAACTACTGGATGGAGTTCAAAGAATATTGGCAGAAGGATGTGGACTCCAGCCCAGTGAGTCCAGTAAAAAGAATGCTGTGCTTTTGCAGAGAAGTGGGTGCTTCATTGTGCCATTCTTCTTTTTTAATACTTTTCTACTAACAATCTGAGGGATGATCGTGTTCTCTCTATTTTTCGGTCCACTGTCGCGCATTCCTGTTCGGAGTCGGCACTGGAGCCTCTCCCAGTCGTCACTGGGTGAGAGGTGGGGGATATAGCCTGGATGGGACACCTGTCACACAGGACACACACACACATACACACACACACACACACACACACACACACACACACACACACAACATTTATTCACAGTGAGGTGTTTTAATTATTTTTGGTTTATTTTTTTCTTGGACTGCAATGAAGAGATGATTTGAAACAGTATATTTCTTTGTCAATACACAGTTATACATTTGTTTTTATTAATTTGCTTATTTCAGCACCCCTGTCCCACCCACACACCCTTAAAGAGCTGTTCAACAAATGACAGTGTGTTTGTGTCTTTTGCTAGTTTTCCCTTTTGATCAGTTTGGCATTTCCCAACTTGATAATTGGAAAACATCTAACACTCTGATGCATTACACACACACACACACACAGACACAGACACACACACACACACACACATACACATGCAGTAGCAACTCCTTATCAGCTGGATAAGAAGGCTGTTCTTAAGGTGTGATTGATACTGTTGCCTGAAGTCAACAGACAGCTTGACTCCAGGCAACGATTCTCATCACACCTTTTTTCCCCTTCCACCGCTTTCCTGCCATTATCTCTGTCCACATTTAGCCAACAGTTAAAAATAGACCCCAGTGATCTCAGCAGGTCTGAGTTCACAGACGGCCCAAAGAGTGAAATCTTCGTCAGCAGCTCCTTTTCATTTTTTTTCGCAGCTGTATTCGGGAACGTGCGCTTTACTCTGAGATGTTTTTCCATTAAACATGCCCTGAACTCTCACTTTTTCCAGATGATTAATTTTTGGGAGGACTTGGATCCGTCCCTTGGTTATCTCTTCATTTTCGTTCGCTGCCTGCCGTGAATCTCCTGCGCTGCCTGCCGCCACGGTGGAATGCCCAGCTCAGCAGTCCTCCCGTCAGGCCGCTAATGAGTTCAGCTCTCCCAGCTGCTCTGACACAGACCGGCCGACTCCCCACCGAGAACATCAGCAGCCGAGCACCAACACCGGTAGATGACACTCCTGCCTCGGGCTTTTGTAACAGAAACTATTTTCCAGTACCCTTTTCAACGTAAAACGATTTTCCATTTCCACTGGGAGAATCTGATATATCAGAGGATTATATAATAAAATCATAAGGACTTTAATTCAGTGGTTCATGTTACTGACGGCTGCTCCATGTTGGTATGCACTTTTAAGTTGCCTTCGGTTTTAAATTGTCTGAGAACTGACGGCAGGGTCCCACACCCATCTGTGGATCAGCTGACCACCGTCTCATTACGGCCTCTGCCCAAAGGAAGCCGGTTTCATCGCTCAGGCTGTCATTGCAGCAGTTTCCCGTTCTGGCTGGAAAAAGAAACTGTCCGCAAAAGATTCCAAATCTAAATATTAGCTTTAGGTAATACTAACACCAACCGTTGGCTGCTTTGCAATCTGTGTTGTCTCATAAAATCCAAATGAGAAATAAGAAAAACTGCAAATTACTCCCATTTGCAAATTTTTTCTAAGCAGGTTTCAGCTAAAACAAAGGTCATATTTTTGGAAAGAATGAAAGAAAGAATTTTTTTTCCCTCTTCAGGGTGTGGTTTTTGTCTTGTGTCCTCACCTCTAGACGTGGAGAGACACCTGACCTCTGACCTGGGCCATTTGTCTCTCAAAAATGTGTTCAAGTTAAAAAAATAAATAAATGGGTTGTGTAAGTTTTCCAATGCAGCAATCTCTCTTCTATATGAAGTTTATGGAAGGACGATATAATGTTGTTGAGAACAGAGTTTTGGCAGGAGTGATTCTAATCATCTACAGACCCAAAACATGAACCTTAGCTCTGGGATTGATTTATTGAGGGATCGATTGGACAGTGTGTGGTCTCTTTTGATGTCTTATCTAGAACGAAACCAGCGCTGCAGCACAACGGCTGCGTAACCTTGTCAGAACTGATCTTTTTCAAGTTAAAATAATGATGTAAAAGGTTTTTCGGTCTCCATGCTTATATTTAGGTAACAGGATTGATTCAGTTAAGAAATAACATTTTTAAACAAAAAATGCCCAAGATTCTTCTGGGAAAAATACTACAAAAAAATGTCTAAAAATGTAAACAAACCCCCCTTGACTAATTGTCACGATATTACAGTATGTTGGAGGCTGCAGTGATCACCAGCTGCAACCCACCAGTTACCTAATCTCCTGTTGGCTGACGGCAGAGCCAGACCTTAAAAAGTTTCATTTGTTCCAGCACTGGTATGTTTGTCTTTGTGGTTTTTCTGCACTGGAGCTGGTAACCCACCATCGACGTTAATCCATCTGACACAGCTGACAGATCAAAGCATCTGTGACACTCATAAAGGCAGCCGTGGCCCGCCGGGACTCAAGTACAGCAGATTGCCAGCACGTGACCTCTGAACTTTATGGCTCCGTTGTAGAACAATGCACGAAAACGCTCGCCAACAAAAAGTGGGAGCTTAATGAGCAGATTTCAAAGTTGCAGCCTCTGCTTGGTGATAGCAGGTACTTTGTCCTAGTGTTTCTGGCTCATTAGCGGTTGCTGCAGGCTACGACTTGGCCGTGGTCCGTTCCAAATTAACGGTTGCTGGTGCGAGAAGTCGGCCAGGCTGCAGCGTGCAGCGCTAGGACCGAGACGGCCCTACTAACCACATGACCTGTGACACAAACCAGAAATATAGGTTGCTCTAATGGGTGCGTGCTGAAAGACAGAGGGAAGGCAGTAGAAAAGGATGACATTTTTCCTCACAATGTTTTACAGTGATGCACCCCAGCCCCCCACCCCCGACTCAATCCTAAAAAGCATGAGGAAAGATCGCACACACCGTCAGGCCCTCTGCAGTTTCAGCAAAAATTCTGAAACGACTTCCCTTTTCTGACACCCAGAGTCTGTCAGGACTGTCTTCCAATACACATGTGGAAATTTTGACCTCGCAGATGTTTTTTGGTGACACAATCGGCGTCAGCAAATCTCCTGCAAAAAAAAAAAACTACTGCGTGAACTGCGGCGCATAGTTTTTCAGAGAAAGTTTCATCAAACCTTGTATTTACGAGCAAAGACCATCACAATTGCTGTTCTTAATGACTGTGCACACACACACACACACACACACACACTCTAAAACACCATTGCTTGGCCAAAGAAAACGTGGACACTAAAACAGACAGAAATGTAAAACATGTTAACATGAAACTGTTTTGAACATTAACATGTAGTGCACAAACAAAATAAGCGCATGACGCATACTCTGAAGTTCTCTTTCTGACCTTTGGTATTTCACGCTGGAGTGGACCGTTTTCAGGAAGCTATGGTTTGCAATGGTCCTTTCATAGAACTCAGAACAACTATCAGGAAAGTTAACCTGAGTAGCCAATGAGCATCAAGCTACAGACATGCGGAGAACGGTGGAGCTTTTTAATTGGTTCAGATTACAGATCGCTATGACAACTGTGTGACTGACATACACCTGGGCCAAAGACAATGAGTTCCAACTGGAATGCACTGTTGTGGCTTTAAATGACTTGTTGCCATGTGTAGCGTGTTGATAAAACAAAAAAAGAGAGGAAAATCGGGACGCCTGGGATGGGGCCTGTGTAAACCCGGGACAAAACAATGGGGCTGTTGAAATCCGCCGAGAAACGGGACACAAGGCACAAAAACGGGACTGTCCCGGATAAAACCGGGTCGTCTGGCCACCCTAATCACGGGTCCAGTTTACTGACGCAGTGAGTTTCTCAGAAACCATTTAGGACAGATGGCCGAAGACATTATCACCGCAGAACAAACGCATTTAGCAAACTGTTGTGCAACCCGCGTGAACATAGCTGAGAGGGTACTGTTGCTAAGAAGCTAAGATCCACTTATTGGAATAGCAGTCAGCGCTTGTGTTGGCTCTTTCTGCTTTAATGGGCGTCCCCGATTCATTCCAGTGCGCAAAAGCCAAGACCGAAGCCACTGCTGCCGAAGTGCCTTTAGTTTCTGGGTACATGTCAAATTCAATCTTTAACCTTTAATCTAGTGGCACAAGTCTTCTGGTTCCATGTTTCCTGACCTTTGCTGGTGCTGAGCAGTGGGAGGGGGCCTATCTCCTCATCCCTTTTAAGATCGTTTATCGTTATATCAGGGGGTGAATCTTTGGACAAGATGTCCAAAGACATTCCACGCGGCAACAGTGTTTTTGAATTATTGTGCTGAGCTGCTTACATAGCTGCTAAAAACGACAGGACAACATAACAGAAAACTATTTTTAAAAGCCATAAAAAGTATTTGCTGTTTTGGTGCTGCTCCAGTCTGCACCAGTCTTGATGTTCAGTGTCAGGGTTTGACAAGGCTTGACCCTCCTCCAGTCCCAAGATAACATTCATATTACAGATACCCGAGCCCCCACGCCATCTACCAGCAACAGGGTGTTTCTTTTACTTCTGCCGTCAATATTTATTGTTCTTTCGCGCTGGTGGCATGGTTAAATGTGCTACTTTCGTTCTCGTCCCTCCTCATCCTCGGGCCCAGTTGTCCGGACTCTCTCCGGCTCCTCTGTGTCTGGCATTTGCGCCGTCGTTGTCCAAAAAAAAAAAAAATGCACCCGGGAAGAGATTCTTTCCTCTCGTATGGCTTTGGATTAATCGTATCTTCCATAAAGTGATGACTCGCTCTGGGATGCAGTTGGATCAACCCCGTCAGCTGCCAGAAGTTCATTGGCTTGGCCGCCGGACTCTTGACCAAAGTCCTCCGGGAGATTAGCATTCCTCGACAAGGGGAGGAGGCAGCTCTTGCTCTGCCATTATAAATAGGCAGGATTAAGACACGTATCAAATAATAAGCGCATCTTTTTGGTGTAGTAAGATACACTGAGTCTTAATGGGGACTGATTAGGTAAGTGTGTAGCATCAGTGTGTATGGAGAATCCTGTAGGTTTATATAGATTCTACCGCAGATGACCCCCCGCCCTACTCCCACTAGTTCCGCCGCAGCCTTATCTGTAATCTGTGTGTGTGTGTGTGTGTGTGTGTGTGTGTGTGTGTGTTTTGTTTGACCGGCGCATGTTTTTGATGCTTTGCGGCTGCTGTGTTGACATTCTTTGAGGCCTGGCCCACATTACGCATGTGTGCAGGTCAGTGTGTTTTGTTTGCTCTAACTATAATGGGAGAACCCCAGTTGTTGCTTCACACTCTGGAGGAACCTTTAAAAAGGTTCCCGCTTGGCGTGACATGCTCTGCTGCACAGTAAAGACCTGAGTCTCAGGGGAGTGTCATTCTGAGTGCACTTCTGTCAGGATACAGTTGAGTTCTGACCTCACTGATTGACTTTAGTCATGCGTGAGTGTGTGTGTGTGTGTGTGTGTGTGTGTGTGTACGTGCATGTGTGTGTGTGTGTGTGTGTGTGTGGCAAACACACAGTGTTCCAGGGTGCCTCACACACAATGTACCTGGATGTTTTTCCAGACAGTCCACACACAGCAGGAGCCATGTTTTCTGAATTATATCTCGCCTCTTTTGTAATCCCTCAACAAAGAGTTGCATCACTTTAGAGCCCAAAGACGAAGACAAACAGAAGCAAAGGTAAGTGACTGTGGAGAACCTGTTTGGACAGAGACAAGATCATCAAAGCTCACCCTCATCAGCCAAAACTCCCTTTTTGATGGAAATTGAACTTAGCGCTACCTCAGCGTTTATGGTGCAGTTTGGACACAAGCCGACATTTGTACTTGTCGGCTCACAGCAAGAAGGTTCCGGGTTCAAATTTGATTTGAAATAGGCTTCAAGTCATTTGTCCCAACTGATCAAATAATATTAGATAAATAAAAATCACTGTGCAGGCAGGAATATGTCATGATTCAGAAACATACAGGTATATGGTTTTGGTCACCACTGTTTTCAGGTGAACGGATCAAAGGAAAATAAATATTACCCTTTTTTGGTCTCATTAAATAATCTTTCTGCAGCTAGTTCAGCATTAAATGGAGTTATTTACATGAGTGTTCTTTGTGTGTATAGGATTTCCATACAAAGAAAATAAAACTTAGTAAATGCCACAAATTCCCTCAGCTCAGTGATGCATATGAGAGCAAACATACAGTATTTATTTGAGCTGCTCCTACACTAAAAGTGCAGTAAAAACTGTGGATTCTACACACGCGCGAGTGGTTTCTGCAGCCCAGGATGCAGAATGTTCTGTCTTCTCACTTTAAAAATCAGACGCTGTCCAGAATTTAAACATGCTTCCGTTTATTTTCACAAGATGTGTTGTTGCTAACGCACGCGGGAATAAATACCTTGGCAGAGCGGTTCTTGGCCGTCTGTCTGCAGGGTGGGGTACAGAGGAAGCAATTTCCCTATCATTGCACTCATTACCCCAAGCCTTTATCATGGCGGATGTTTGTCTAAGAAGTCCTGAATTTCTGCAGGCCTGAGAATGACGATGGTAAGGCTTTCCAAGATGTGTATGTCCCTTAATTCACAGTGCTGCACAAATCATGCAGAGCCACAATTAAACAACCAGTTTATGTCTAAGGGCTACATTTATTTATAGAAAATATAACTGTTTATATTTTGCAAGGAAAATGTTCCAATTCCTCTGAATTTTATGGTGCCATGTAAAAGTTGCCCAAACGGCCCATTGTGAAGGATGTATATTCCCCCTCCATCCTCACACGAGATGAAGCCGGCCTCCTGTGTGGGCTTTGTTTGAAGAGGCAGAGCTCATAAACAAATCACGAGGGAGTTGCAGCAGGATGTTTATGGGATGTGAGGTAGGATGAATTTGGAACCCACAAGAGTTTAAGCACCGGGGACGCAGACATGCATGGCACACGCACACACACACACACACACCTTCATGTGAATAAGGTACTGAAATCTCACATAATGAAAATGATGTGTTAAAAATAAAAAAATGCAACCACAGGGGGCGCTGTATCTTCTTTTGTTTACCACTGAACTATATAAAATGCAAATAGTGCAATCTAAATTTGCTGTTTCACAGCTATAAGTGTGTGTATTCAGTTGAAAAACAATGGATTTGTTCATTTGCAGTACTTGCAAGTACAAAGTTTACTGAGTAGATTTAATTTTGCAAGTAACTTCATTATCCACCTGCAGGTTGAGTAGTGTGAATATTGTGTAGTGACTTTTTGGTAAATTGTTGTGTGCTAAATGTGGCATTAATACATGGGACTCCTTTAAGTAAAATGAACTGCTGTTTATACTTTTGAAAGAAACCATGCAAACACATTTAAAACTCCACTCAAAGCACCCAACACTCCACTAGCAGCACTTTAATTATACTGTAAAATCATCATAACAACCTTTGTTGTTTCTTGGTGTGCTCCATTTACAGGACTATAAACCCTTTTTTTTTCCTCACATGAACTACAGATGAGACCAGATGGAAAAGGAAGCAGAGATGCAAAGATGGAGCCCCAGCCTGAACAAAAAAATTGGAAACATGGCAGTCAAAAGAATTGCTCAATTTATGGGCTTTTTTTCCCTTTTTTTTGCTGTATAATGCTTACCATGTGTTTTCTGCGTTTTCACGCATCTTCCCGCAGCTGCTTGACGCTGCAGGGTTCTCATACAGGAGAAAAAACTCTTTCTTTAGAAGAAGATCTCGCATTTGCAAGTTATTTTGTCCCTTTAGATTAATATTCAGTTGAGTTAGTGCGACAAATCTATCCGAATGATATTAAATGTTATTTTCTGCTAAAAGTGCAAAAGCAGTAAGGCCCACTTTTTATGAAGTTTCATTTACGATAACTGTCAACTTGACTGGATTAAGGTTTGAATTCAAACACATCTATGGCTGTTGAAATGAATATATTCTGTCTTCTGACTTTGCTGGAATGTTATTTGAATATTGTTTTAATTTGGCTTCATATTTTCTGGGTGCCGGAGATGCCGACCCTGCTTCTCTATCAGACAACGTCCATCTGTCCTCCAGATGTTTCAACCGAAGAAGCCGGTGCAATTACAACCGTTAATGTTCGGCAAAAAAACAATCTGCACACTGCAGCAGCTGTGATTAGATGTGGTTTGTGTAAAACATTAATAGTACTGTCCACAAATCTGGCACTAGGTGACATTCCCACAGGCAGCTGTTTTTTTTTTTTGTTTTATTTTTTTTGTTTTTTTGGGGTTTTTTTTTAATTTTATTTTAATTTTCTGTTTGGTTTAATTTCTTTCTTCTTTCTTCTTCTGACAGCAAGGTTATTGGGTAACCATTTCAACTTTTGTAAGTGACAAATGAATTTAAATGTGGATTACTTTGAGTTGAGAACACTAAAGTGATCTCCGGCTTCACCTTTAAACTCCTTAAATGGGCACGGCCAGCCTGGAGAATTTAAGGTCTTCTGAGGCTAAACACACGCCTGACTGCATATGGTCTATCCTGAGTGCACCGCTGATCGTCTTCAAGCCGGGGCTTTGGAAAATCTTTAAAAAGTTAAGGAGTGAGGAAAGTGCTCATCTCAATGTGCTCACGTGTTGTGCAGCTCAGGTTCCCAAAGCTTCCGCAGGGCCTACCGTTATTTTCCAGTTTGGAATTCCCAAGCACCTGCATCTGCAAACATCATTCCTTGCGTTGTGATAGGATTGTTGTTGCTTATCAAATAAAAATAACAGATTCGGCCACTTGCGTCCGACTCGGCTGATGGTGGAGTATCAGGAGTGGAATGTGTACAAACAGAGAGGAAATGAGGGGAAGTTCTGACTTCCTCTGCATCCTCGCTTCGTAGGAGTCAGACGTATAAAACCCAGACCTGATCTGGATGCAGCGCCACAGTGAAACCTTGTCCAAAGCAAACACCTCGCAGCCTGTTTCACTTTGGATTCCCACCTCTTGGATTTTTTTTGTGTGTTTTAGAAAGGTGCTCTTTGTCCCTACTGATGTGCGCTGGACTGGGGAGGCAGTCCACCCTCGCTTATGAGCCAGGAGGGCTGAATACACACACTGATGATGATAGTGGCAATATTGACCCTCACAGACCCACCAATGAGGTCGCTAATCCCCACAGAGGCTCCCAGATACAGTAGGAAGGTCCAGACCCCTCAAATATGGTACTAAAACTTCTCAAATCTCTTTCACTGTTTATCTTTGCTACCTTAATAGGCTAAACTAGATCTTTGGATGTTGGCCATTTAGTAAATGTGTAGAATATAGAATAAAAGACAATAAAAGTGTGAATTTTAAAAACAATTTTGAACTGTGTCATATTTTTTAATTGACACACACATCCTTGTAGTTCTTTGTGGGGACTTTCATAGACATAACACGTGATCCAGATCTCTACCCTAACTCTAACCAACACAACTAATCCCCCGGCCCTAACCCTAATCTAAACCTAATACTAACTTCAACCCTAATCCTTAAACAGCCCTTTGAAGTTGTAGAGACCAGTCAAAATGGCCCCACTTCACATAAATGTCCTCGCTTTGCTAGGAGATTGTGTATTTGGAACTTGTATTTGGAATATGTAGCAAATACAAGGACACACACACACAAACACACACACACACACACACACACACACACACACACTGAGATTATCGTCTTTAACTTTGGAAATCATTACTTGAATGAATGTGATCATTGTTTGTCTTCACAGAGCCCATTAAAGACGCCCCCATCTCATCTCCTCTACCTTCCTTCCTGTTTAATTTCCCTCCAAGTAATAGTTCCAAAAGATTTCCAGCTCCACCAAAGAAGACCAGTACTGCAGCGTTTTCCCAGCTCCTCCCTGTTCTTTGATGAGCTCAGCCAAACACACGTTGAAAAATAATAAGTGCCAGTCTATAAATGTTCGGAATTCCCTCTTGTTGATGGCTTTTTTTCCCCTCTCACGCCGTCACCTAAATGCTAAGACTGGAGGTGATCGCAGCCCACACAAAGGCCGGCATTCATCTGTGCGTGTGCGTCGTGCACGCCCACTCCTCTTACGGCACAGCAGCAGAAGCAGCAGCCGCCAACAGGATGAGAGAGAGACCTTGAGCCGATGTTTGATGGAAAAGGAAAAGAAAAAAACCATGAATTGCTCAGGATGAATAGGGCTCTCAGCACACCAGCACGTTCTCTGCATTGAATTCTGAAGGGGCAGTGTTTGAGGACAGCACACCAGTGTTTTCTGAGCTCAACCCCGTTCACTTATTAAGGGAAGCAAAGCTATGACAGCTACAGTGTGGATTTTGGATTGCTCACAGTTTCTGCATTCATAGTCAGAGCACACTGTCCCTTACGTTCAAGTTAAAAACTATCGACTACTGACAGTAGAACTCCTGACAAAAACGGCCAAGAAGTACAGATACAAGCAGTGTAAAACCAGTAATTCCTTTGATGGAAGGTAGGGTCAGATGCCAGGAAGGTTATCTGTGTGTGGGAGGGTGACCCATCTTGACATCAGCGATGAGCTACGGATCTGTGATTTCCTTTCATCTGTGAGAGTTAGCGGGTCGACCTTGTCCAGGAATGTCCCCCTGCCTTGTTATGACATCACCACGTCTAAATCAGTCAGCTCGTACTTTTCAAATAAACTCTGATCCCATTTGTGTAAAAAAAACAAAAAAAAGTAAATTACTAGTATAAATTGTGCCCAATATAGTTTATCATTGCACTTTAACCCTTCTTTTACGACTCCACCTGCCTTCTTTCTGCCCGTCTTCACGCTTCAATAGACACATATACACACTGTATCAGTGTGTATATGGACACATATGCACTGGACACATATACACACTATCAGCACGTCCTTCCACAGGCCTGATGTTATGGTAAAACATTCCTTTGGCGTTACCGTATTTCTCCTCTGCACTTAGGGATTCTCCTTTTTCACCGTCAGCAGCACAGAGGTCGTAAATGTCAAGGTCGCCTGAGTGCTGGATCTTGGAGTGGCTCCGTGCAGAGCAGACGTGGCTAAAAGCGCCGGACGGATGCTTTAATGTGGTCTGTATGTCTGAATGCTTAAACAGAACTGAGTTATTGTCAAGCATGCAAATCCAAAGCAACAAATTATTGGAAATAAGTTAGAAAGTGGACATTTGTAGGCAGGTATGTGCGACAGACAGTCGGCTATAAATTAAAAAAAGTAGTTCATTAGTGATGTTAATGATTTAAGGCTGGAGTGTGTACAGTATCTGTAATAGTGTGTAACATGTCCAGGTGGATGCTTTTATTTTGTGTGTTTTATTTCTGTTTCCTGTGATTGCTGCTACATTTAGTCATTATATGTTATAGTCATTATTATGGTCGCAGCAGATTAGCAGCAGATTAGCAGCAGGCGGTCGCCGACCGTCCGCTCGTGGAACTGAAAGAATCCAGCGAGTTTGTTGACTTGACCTTGAGCTGCCATCAATTGCTCATGAGCCCCCAGTCAGAGCGTTGATGGAGGAACTTAATATGTTAGAGGGCATTAGCGGGCCCTGCCGCCACCGTTCTCTGTAAACCTCATCCCTCATTAGTCATCCTAAGCGCTGCGGTAAACCCGAAGGTTGTTTGTGTCAGATCCAGCTGCTTTAGCGTTTAAAACAAATGAGCTCTGGAAGTTAAACACAATGTTGTATATCTTTGATGCACTGTGAAGCAAAACCCTGCAGAGGCATCATCCCAGATGTCGCCCGCACCCCCCTCTATTACTGCAGCGGACGCGCGCATCTCTGATCTTGCTATGCATTGTGGTTTGTGTTAGGTTTGGGGTTAGCGGGCGGATATCATCATGTTCTCCGAGCAAACCAAACTTCCTGGTTTGTGCGAGTGTTTCGCTCCGTCTGTGAGTCCGCAGCTGGAAACATCTACGTTTTATATTCATCCGCAGTTACTGCAACCACCAACACCAACATACTCGCCACGTATAAAGCTATTGTAGCTACACATGCAATAAATGCTACATTTTCCATACAAATAACCTAACCGGCCCAGATCGTTGCTGTGTACGCAGCAACAGGATAAGGCTTTAGTGTGCTGTAGTTTTAAGCTACTGGACAGAGATTATTTTTTTTCTAGGAGGACAGTTTCTGTTATTCCGTTGTCATCGGCTGGCTTCTCGTGGGAGCTGCACGGCTCATGGATTCCAAAAACAGTACAGATCTGAGCCAAGAACATAAGAAAGCAGCTGGAGGCTGACAGATGAAGATTAGCGTTCCTGTACAGAGAAATGGCCTGTCTTATGGGGGTATAACATGCATGCATGTATTACTAATCATCCCTGATGGTTTGCATTTGACATATAAGTCCAAGACTCATTTTGATTCTGTAAATGAAAGAAATCTATTTGCACAGATGCATTTATGGCTGCTGCAGTTAGTCAGAGACGGCCAGTTGATTTTAATCAGGGCTTTTTTTTAATTTAGAAAGATTTTTTTGTAATGCATTCTAGTACGGTTAATCTTTATTCAAATGTACTGTTATTGCTGTACTATGACCACACTGTCTGCATATTTCTACACATTTCCTTTATAATTTTTAAGCAGCAACGAGAATGTAGATGGTGTCGACCTGGTGATATTGCAAACTTGAACCCAATTTTCCCCCTAAAAGATGCATAAAGTGTATTATAGGCTGTTTTCACACCATAGCAGCAAGCAAGTGCTAACATGGAAGAACAGTCCAACACTGAAGCGGAAGCCATTAGTGGCCAGGCTGTGAGTTAAACGGCCGCAGATTTATCTTCTGCCCTGACAGTTTTGACTGTTCCCACCATTAAGAATGGGCAAATCTTTGGTTTAACCCAAACCACACGACTGATGTTACACTGGTGCTAAAGTGACATGATATTTCACAGCTAACACAGTGAAATGAGAATTTGTTTCAAATTTTGCAGCCCAATAAAACATTGACAGGTGTTTTCCATCACACACAGACGAGCCTACTGAAGTCTGTATGTAGTCGCTCATTTGTTGCTTTATTCATATCTTTGGAACAGCTAAAGTTACAGGAAATTTATCAGCAGAGGGCTTCAAAATGGGTGGGTTGCAGTTCAACCATAGTTTAAATTTAGCTGCATCAAACCAATTTAAGTGTAAGCAAAAAACAAAACAAAAACAATCATATGTTGAATCATATTACTATAAAGTCTTATACTCTATATTACTATAAAAGTGCTTGGGGGTGATGAATCTGTTTAAAGTCTAAAAGTTGTTTTTTTTTTAAGGTGCCTGTCCCTGCTGTGCACGGAAGTGAAATCCTGCTGATCTCAATCAGAAGCTGGAGGTGCTCGGCCGTGGAGGCCAGCGGCAGCAGTGAAAGGCCGAAGCCTACATTTAGCCCCAGGAGTCAAATGGAACAAGACACCGCTTCATTTACTGCGTGCGCATGCACACACACACACTCACACACACACACAAGTAGCAGAGCTAACAAAGCATAGAGCTGACAGACACTGTAAAACATACTTTAATACACACGTCAAACACACGAACGCTCCTCTGAGGACACTGCCGGTAAAACGCTTCGGTACACTCCCTGCAGTGCACTTTCGTCCTTCCGTCCTTTCTCTCCAGACGGCATGAAAACACGCCTCTTCTGCTGCTTTTGTGGCAGCGGCTAGGTCCGAATCCCTGAGTTCTGCTCTCTATTCATATATTCATACACAGGAATAAATAAATGTGGTATTTGGTATTACATTTGAAAAGATTGATGCTATATGAGAAAAAGTTAATCTAATGAAGGTTTTATTACTTAAATGGGTGATTAATTGTCTCTTGTTGAGGAAATGACGTGACCTTATCCATCAGATCAGTGTTACATTAGACCCGCCAGCGAAAGTTGTATCTTAAGTGACCTTGGAAGCCTAGCCCAAAGAATTTCTAGAATAAAGATCATCGCGTCCAACAAAACCACGCGGAGGTTTTTTCGGTTGGCTCAAATGTTTGATTCTGATGCCCTGAGAGGCTGCTCGTGTGTTAATGAAAGGCCCTCGCTGCTGTGACACATTTAACCGTCTGGAAGTGAAAATGAAGCTATCAGCCTTCCCAAACAAGAGCGACGAGGCTGGAGAAGCTCAGACGAGAACAGTTTTTCCTTCTTCCAGACAGGATCCAAACTCATCCATGAACTCACTCTGAAATGTTTTCTAAAGGATTCATTTCGGGGGCTTTTTTTAATGCTTGTTTCTGGCTCCTTTTAGGGTTTGAAATATCTGCACTACATGCGCCGAAATTAAAAATAATATTTGTCCTCGGAGCTTTCCAAAACACCACCGAGCTTTGCTGAAACTCTAGAGCAACGCTGCTCCGCTTCTGCTGACTTAAAGCGATACAGTGACTTTTTCTCAGGTGTAACGCTTTTCCATCATTTTTAGGATTAAGGTATTTCTTAAACACAGTTAAGACACTCGGTGTTGCTGGTGATGGAGGTGGAGCAGGTTATAGCTCTGTCCTCACCCTGCAGCTCTCCGAGGCGCAGCGCCGCTGTGTTGGGCCTTCATGCGTGTCAGAACAGCCGTATTTCATGTTAACTGTGCCTCCTGCAGGTCCTGCCACCGAGATTTACCACATGAGGAGAGAGTCCCCACCAGCAGGCGTCCGGGTAGGAAGTTTTCCATCACTCCTGGGGAAAACACCCGGTAGGTTTTGACTTGTTTGGAGACGCGCAATAAACCTTTAATTTCAACAGATTTAACATCATTTCAGTCAAATCTCTGATGTAAACAACAAAAGGGTGTTTTGCAGCATTGACTGGGGAGAGGAGGGACTTTGGTTTGTGTTCTGCTAGAACCTTCAGCACTGACTCTGTGTGTGTGTGTGTGTGTGTGTGTGTGTGTGTGTGTGTGTGTGCGTGTGTGCGTGTGCGTGCAGCAGCAGGTGAGGAATGCAGCAGATCACGGTTTAAAAGAGTGATAAATGTGAAGCAATTCTTCAAGGTGCAGGGTGATCAAAGGCGCGGCAGAGGCCTGGGCCACGTTTACGAGAGTGCGGCGGTCATCCGAAAGACCCCAGGATCACAGGCAAAAAAAACACACTTTTCCCACAAGCGCACGTGCATGTTTGTCCTGCCGAGAAAGCTCATCTGACCCGGCCCCGCCCTTCGAGCCTTGCCAGTTTCCGAAAACTAAACTCGCGGTTCTCAGGAAGGTGTCTGTCATCGGTGATGTTCTCCCGTCCTGGTTCTCAGCAGGAGAACGTGACTACACATGAGCTCTCTTCACAGACATACCAGAAGGGAAAACATCTTCTTCCTTTTATTTCTCTGTAGCAAATTCCCCGCATGGCGAGGGAACAACATTAGAGATAAGAAGACAGAAAAGTGAAAGATTTATTGACTGCCCCCAACCCTAACCCTATATTAAAATGAGGTATCCTTATAACGCTTTTAGGCATTAGCAGTGTTTTTGAGGACCCAAAACCCAAATTTCTCTTCTGCTACCAGTTTATGCTTACAGATTTTGTCCCAGTTGACAGCTGATGAGCAGTAACCATAAATGGATGGTGGAATTTGTTAAATGAGCCCTGACAGCAGCGTCCCGAACGCATGCTCCGCCTGAAAAAGGAAAGATCTTGCGCGTTCTCCAAAGAAAACGGGACGCCCGTTTGCCCGAGGGGGGTCGGAGGTCGGCGCGGCGTGACCTGGCGTCTTTGTTTGTTCAGAGTGTCACCACCTGGATCTGTTTCCAATTGTGGACGTTGGAGTGAAATATGCCTTTGTTGCCAGCGGGAAGCCATTTATTTAACAGCTCTGTGGAAAAAAACACGTCGACAGCAGGCCAGGCTGTCAGCGCGCTGCCAACGTTTGCGGTTTTCATCCCAGATTGTCTTTTTTCTCTTCGTCAGCTTGCCTTCTCTTGACATTTTCGTCTTCCCTATCCTTCCCCCTGCTTGATGAGGTCATCATTCTGGTCACCGTCTAACAGAAGACCCACGCGGAGGGTCAAGAGTAGAAGGAGGGGAGATTTATCTGTCTACCCTCAAGCTTCTCAAAGCTCAGTGAAAGTTTTTTTTTAGTGTGTCTCAGCTCATTGTTTTGGTTTTATGGCCCCTGTTTTCTGTTCACTTTTTAAAGTGGTGATAAATCTAATACAAAAAAACATTTAACAATAGACTGGATGAATACACGCTCTGGCCAACTCTTTACACTGTCTTTATTACATTAAAACAGACGAAAAAATCTAATATTCACAGCAGCTGTTTTGTAAGGTAGTTAATTTGACTAAATAATGTCACGTGCATTGACTGAGCAAAGTATTTACATCCCATATGAGGCAAATTCCAGTTAACAGTTCCAGGCATCTGCAGGTGGAGTCATCCATTTTTACAGGCACCAGAGGGTGACAAAGCACTGCAGAAAGTGCTGGGAGGCACCGGCGGGAGCGTCCGGTTACACATTTTTAACGCCATCCATTAATGACAATCTGCTTCCGCAACATAGGAGCAAAACTTTGATGGCCGGCGTTTGTAGGAGAGGTAGGGTACACCCCGACACGACACACGGAAGAAAACCTTGGTGAGATCTCCAAAGATGTGTCCCATTCAGGTCTTTTCTTTTTTCTGCGCAGTCACCCCTAGAGTGAATAATAAATACTGTGCTTTGTGTAAAATCTATTCAAAAGTACTACTTTTGTTTTAAAGTCCCTCATATGAAGCTTCCTGTTTATTTATTTATTTATGTATTTATTTTTTATTAATCCTGGGGGGTGGGGGGATTGTATCAAATTTACTTGATCGCAGCAGAAATTGTGCCGACTAAAATGTCGTCTGCGCGCTGTTTCTGGTGCTAATGCTAATTCAGAAAGAAGCAGCCTTTCTCCAGAGGCTGCTGACAGCCTTTATCTAAACCAGTAACACATCTCCACATCTTCCCACATTTTCCTCACATTAAGAAACTTAACCTGGTGTTACTGAGACGTTTTCAACGTCATCCTGTCTCCTGTAATAATTCAGCATGAAGAGGTTGGTTGCATCAGCGCTGCCCCTCCACGTTACTGTGGATTGGTGTAAAGGTTTTGTTGTTAATTATGTTTTTTGACATAAAATGAAGGTTGTGTTTCACACACACACACACACACACACACACACACACACACACGTGTGCAGAGCCCCTCTGGTCAGCATCTGTACTGAATAAATCCAATAAAACTGTGAGCGCACGCATGTATTATAAAATATACATGGATCAGCTCACTGTTGACCCTGTGCATGTGGTAGATTTTGAAAGGTTCCAGGTATCCTGGAAAGAAAGGAATTTGATATCGTAACTGCTGGAAAGCATTAACAGAGGTTAAAGCAGTAGAGGGTGACCCGGACTAGCGATCTCTGCTTAAAGGCTCCAGAATTACACCAGACTTTAGACATGACCCACGACTGCATCCTCACAAGAACGCTGTTATTCTGTGATAAGAAAGTTCTTCTTTGATGTGAATCTCCAAAATATTAGATTGATATTGATTTTTAAATCAGAAATGTTTAATCTTTAAATGTGATAGATCTCCAGCAAGCATAGCTGATCCTTCGCTGAGCTTCCAAATCCCAGAACAACCTTTAATTGTAGTTATGAAGATGCAAACGTGTCCTGACTGACATACAGCAACAAAACAAACAGTGTTGTCTCGTTTTTACGGGGGAAAAAACATTTGCATTTGTTTGCGTATGAGATTCTCTTCTCTTTGGTTATCAGACATTTTAATGGCTGATAATGTTGGTTTGATTTTGAGGTAGATTGATAAGATTGTTTGATAAGAGGTGAGTCATCTAAGTGTGCTGAAACGTCACATCTGGAACATGTTCCGGAAGCACAGATCTGTCCTGTCTGACTCCAGCCGGGAAACCTTGGCGCTCAACAAGCCTGAAGACGGCAGAGAACATGGTGGACTTGTGGGAACGTTCTTCACCACCCGGCCTCCTCGCGATTCGCGAGATCTCCATGACAACTGTGCAAGCCTTCGTGTCTCTCTAAGCCAGGGTGTGTTTTCATTTGTAAATAAGAAGTACGGGCTGTCACAGGATCTGCTGGCACAGGTCTTCACTGCTGTCACCGAATGTCTTTGGTGCACGCACACACACACACACACACACACACACACATGCAGGAGACCTTTACTTTCACTCTCATTGATCTGCATTGATCTGTACAACCTTTAGCTAATTAAGGCCTAATCCTGCCCTCATTTTGGATCGCACATTTTTTGATCTGATATGATGGCACGGTCCTCACAAATATGGGGGAGAAACACACACACATACACACATTTAATATCAGATTTTTGCTGTTGAGAGCAAAGCTGCTCAACTTTAATCACATAACTCTGTAGAATAGTTTGCTGATAACTACATTATCTTTGGGTTAACACCTCCGCAAAAGCATAGTCACGCACACAAAAGTCACACATGCATATACACACACATACATGCACGCACACACACACACACACACACACACACATACACGCTGAGTGCTGATGAGAGTGATCTCATCCTGAAAGATGATGTCAGACTCCAGATCGGATGCTGCAAAGCTACTCTGACTGTTATACAGGCCACAAGAGCCTGTGTGTGTGTGTGTGTGTGTGTGTGTGTGTGTGTGTGTGTGTGTGTGTGTGTGTGTGTGTGTAGGTTTGGACTTTTAAATCAGAATTTTAAAAAACCTTTCTAAGGCGCAGGAGTCGCAGTTGTTCCTCACTTCCCTTCACATCTGCACATAAATACACTCATTGTTCCTGTTTTGGTGGTTTGCAGAGATTCCTAACAAAGTCTCTTCATTTCTTTTCATCCATTCTCATCTTTTTGGTTAAGAAGTCTTTAAACATCCCATCATGTCCCCTGAGTGCTTCAGTAAACTCCCCCGGCTTTTTATGGTGTCTTTCCTTTTTATTTTTTTTTCCTACCTCTTATCTTTTGTCTATCCTGGATCCTGGATAATGATTAGATTTTGGATTCTTTTTTATCTTCTTCCTTCTCCACCTCCTCCTCTCTTTCTCTCTCTCGCTCTCTCTCTGGTGATCTCATTTCCAGTATATGTGTGTGTGATGCTGAATGTCACATGAATGTCTTTACGGTCAGCTGCTGGGAGACAACAGGACACACCCTGATCTCTGTCCTGGTGCATCGTGAGCCCTTTCATCTCGGCATCGCCGCTCAGTGTGGTGACATTATGAAAGGAGGTGTGTGAGCTGAACGAAGGATCAAAGTGTGGCGTCAAACGCCTCACTTCTAGCGATGGTCCTTTCTTTCCCATTTCTCTTTTATTAATGTAAAGGTTTTTTTTTTTTTCAATGAGGAAACCAAAATCAGCAGATTGGTTTTGCTCAGAATTCTAAATATAATTTCAATTAAGATCATATAATGTAGGTAAAGCAAAGTTCTGTGTCTTTTTCTGTAGCAATGCCAGGTGAAAGATGTGATGCATATGCTCAGAACACACAGTTCTCTTCTAAAAGTACTTTTACAACATTTGTTTGTTTACAAAAAAAAAAAAAACTAAGTCAAAGAACAGCAGCATTTCACCTTTAACCCCAAGATCTGTATATATGAACTAAATCTGGTGTCCAATAACAGTTTAGTGTGAAAAGTAATTCACATGAAAATAAAATATACTTCCTGAAAGTAGAGTCAAAACTGACAGTAAAAGCCCAAATATGTTGTTACTCCAGTTGTTTTAACAAACATGGGAATATAATCTGCATATGTTCCACACTGCAAAAGATTTCTGCTATTGCTTTTATGACAGTCAGTAGCTAAATTATTTAGCATCTTCTAACTGCACCCTCTCACACACACACACACACACACACCATTTCTCTCACTACTCTTCTCAAGTCTTCTCCATGCATAATACACACACTCTCTTACACACTCACGCACGCAGGGAAATGGTGATTGTACCACCCACCCTACCCCACAGCACAAAGACTGTAGGGCCCGCCCCTATTTCCTTCCTGCCCTCTTTGATTGGCTTAGAGTATTAGATGCTGGCAGCACCTCCGACCAATAGGACATCTCCATGGTGATGTCATGGAGGTAGCGCTGATGCTGTTGCTGATGCTGTTGCTGATGCTGATGCTGTTGCCCGGTGCTTGAATCCGTGCATCCAGACGGGGTAACCGTAGCTACCAGTCCACCACCGTCAGCGGCAGAGGAGATTGAGGGGTGAGTCCCACACACGCACACGCGCCATCACACCCTGACACATCACATTTGAACTTTAGACGCACAAAAGAGGTGGTGGCTGATTTGTTTTGTGGACTGCAAACAGACTGCATCGCTGGGGCGTGAGGGGGTGAGGTTGATGATGGGGCTGTTGCAGAGGTCCCTGCTCAAGGAGGAAGAGCGACAAAGAACTGAGCGCTCCTCCAGACTGCATTTAGCGGTGTCATTTATTATTGATCCTCAATATGCTCACATGCAGCTTTGTGTCTCAGTGTGCACAAGATGAGGTGACCTGGCGAAGGCCTTCATGGACGACTAGAAATATAGGACTAGGAAAAGACTAGCAAAAATATGAATATTAATGTAAAAACCTTTTATCAAAGTAGGAATTTCTCATTTGTGTTTGTATTGCTTTAAACAAATATTCGCATTTTTGCTCTCACCTATTGCAGCACCGGCTTTATTATCTACATGTGGCATATCCCTGAAGATGTGTAACAGGAACCAAAACAGTCTCAAATTGTAATTATTTTATTTCTTTTTCAGTAAAACCTTTGTTAATGCAGAGATAAATCCATGGCTACAGTTAGCATTAGCGTTTCAATTTCTTGTGTTTTTTTTTTTTGCATGCAAGCACAAAGAACCAGTACGTCCAATACAGTTACCATGGAAACAGCCATTCATTTCTTTTTCTTATTTACCTATTTATGGGGGAACCAGATGAAGAGTAAAACTTTCTCTCACAGTGGAAACTGTTGGGGGTAAAATGATTGAGAGGATGATGGTGATGATGACGATGATGGGCCATAGTTGAAGCCATCAGCTCAGCAAGCAGATATTCTTCTTTAAAGAAAAACAGAAAAAAAAAAGTCTTTTTAGGAGAGTAACACTCCCACTGCACACCTGCTGTGCTTGCGTTATGTCCTGCCCGACTCTTTGCACGACTGTGTGTCTGAAGTCAACCGTACACGCGTGTTTAGTGACGCTGCGCGAGCGGCGGCGCGTGACCTTGCATGCATGTCCCGGTGGGAACCAAACAGCACGTGCGCGTGTCGTCTGCCGTGTCATAGGTCGCCATGTGGGGTGAACACATGCAGAAACACACGCCGGATAGCCTCGTTGACGGTGAAGTGATTTTCCAAGGGCTGCTACTTAACAACTAATAGTTACAGCTCATAACTTTTCAGGAACAGTAGCAATTCACTGGAGGATGATGTGTAGAAACCTGCTGTGGAGGACGGAGGAGACCTAGCTCAACGCTGGTGTGAGATTTGGGGTTTTTTTCTTGCAGACGTAGCAGATGTTTGATTAAATTAAGCCTACACACGTCTCCCCTGTGGTGGGAATCTATTTCATAAGCCTGTTCTCGCGCTCTAATATCCCCCTTTTTCTTCAACACGCCCCACTCGCTGTGGGCTCATGATGCTGGGACACAAATTGGGAGCAAAACTCAATTAAATTTAAATTTTCAGCCGCGTGGAAGTCACCGTTACATCTCCATCAGAGCTGAGCAGGTACGTTGAAGAGGGAGAAACATTTGTTACTGTTTGAAAACTATTTATTCTGAGCAACTATAAAACTGGCAAATCTGTTTTACAAACAACAATGACTCATAATGATGAACTTGCCTCCGCCTGATTATGCATATTTGTTATTTTCTTCATTTTTCTGACGTGGGTGTGAGTCGGTTTAACCCATTTTCTGTCTGCATCTACTCTTTTTTTTATGCTTATGCAATCTCGATTCTCCAGACTAATGCCACAGTGATATTATATATCAGGGGAGGCAGTTCTTTAGCCTGAAGGGCCACATTGGGTTTTAGATCTTGATGAAGGGGCCGGCCAGGTGGTGCAGGAAAATAACCCCCAAATGAGGATCGAAGGTTAGCTAAAAATCCTGCTTGATGGACTATTGATGAAAAAAATATTTAGAAGAGCCTGTAAACTGGTCCAACTAGAGATGGATGATGAAGCTTCAAATGATGTTTGGCCCCACCTTCTTGAGAGGACGTGCTAGCATGCCATTTGAAGGGGGGGTCTGAACCTTTTTCTAACCAATCAAGCTGACAACCTTCTAAATTTGGTTTTCGGAGAAATTATTGTGAAGGCTCTGCGGGCCGGATTAAATAGTTCATCGGGCCAAATGTGGCCCCCGAGCCTTAGTTTGCCCACCTCTGTTATACAGTATATGATGGGTATGACTCAGTATCATAAACATTTCTCTGCTTTCATCACATTCATGCTGTCGCCAGTGTGACGACTGATGCCTTCTTTTGCTTCCTGACGTAATTGAGTCCTTCCTCTCTGGTCTCTTCATGTCTCTCTGTCAGACTCGGACAAGATCTTCAATATTTCTGCAGTTACCCACACAAACAGTGAGGATATGACCCTTGCAGGTAAAATGCAACTTGTATAGTCTGATGATTTTTATTATTCAATATTTTAATTGTGTTGAGAGTGTTGCTGCGGCTGAAAGGGTGAATTACATAATCTGGCCTTACATGAGTGTTTATATGCGTCTGTTTACTCCTCAGCCTACAAGGAGAAGGTCAAAGAGCTCCCCCTGGTGTCTCTTTTCTGTGCCTGCCTGAACCCACAGACTATAGAAAATCCCACATACAAAGCAGAAGGTAAAATATATCCTACTACAACTGATCAGACAAGGGTGGCAGTATGATGCTACTACTGGGGTCATGGACCTTCATAACGATCCAATCCCACAGACGCAGTGGACCTGGGCTGGTGCGTCATCAAAGATGTGGAGGTGATTGAGCTGAACAAGCGGGCCTCAGGCCAGGCCTTTGAGGTCATCCTCAAGCCCCCGTCCTTTGACGGAGTGCCAGAGCTCAACACCTCCATGCCACAGCGCCGCGACCCGTCCTTAGAGGAGATCCAGAAGAAGCTGGAGGCTGCGGAAGAGCGACGGAAGGTGAAGGAATCAGCTTTATCAGCGTCAAGTCAGCTTGGTCAAAGAGGAGAACATTGCCCCATTTGCAACACTGTTGTGGTGGCTTCCACAACAAGCAGCTGACATCTTGTGACATATTTTCCTCTCCAAAAACATTTGAAGCTCCCCTGTAACTTCATGGTCAGTGCTCTCTGTCCCCCCCTAGTGCCAGGAGGCTGAACTGCTGAAGCACCTCGCAGAGAAGAGGGAGCACGAGCGTGAGGTGATCCAGAAGGCCTTTGAGGAAAACAACAACTTCATCAAGAACGCCAAGGAAAAACTGGAGCAGAAGATGGAGGCCATCAAGGAGAACCGGGAGGCTCTGCTGGCTGCCATGTTGGAGAGGCTGCAGGAAAAGGTCAGGGGGACGGAACAAAGACCAAAACAGTGTGGGAAATATTTAACATCACATCTGACATTTAAGAGCAGAATCACAGAACCAGTACAGGAAAATGATGTGTGATGTGAATGGGCGCCTGGGAAAAGATCTCAAGGCTTCGTTGTTGTCTTAAACTATCACATCTGTCTCAACGTTAGCACTAAAGTCCTGGATGAGGACACACCTTTTCTCCAGATCTTTCACTGTAGGTCTGTTATAGGAGTACATGGGGGGAAACATGTGGGGGAAATTATCGTATATTACAGCCTGGTAGTGGAATGATATTTTCCAGCTTTTGGTTCAGAATAGCTGGACGATAGCTTTAGACGAGCATCATCTCTCCCCCATTTGGTTTTCATTTTCTGCCTGTTTGCCCCGACTAAAAACAACTTTTCCTACAAGAAACAAACATTTCATTTGAGCCATCAGTGCATCTGTCATTCATGATGTTCGGGATGGAGTATGGCAGAAGTCAGCTATAAATCCTTGCAGTTCCCTGCTCATATATTAACCCGACAAAGGTCAATTTTACAGCTGCAATGAATCCCATGTGAATCACACAGGTTTATAAATCAAATACTCCTTCCATGAATATTACAGGCATCATGAACCAGTCGTCAGCTTTTGGCACATCTTCTGTTCAGATGATTCAGGAGCGCTGCCTTGTTGTTCATGCTAATCTATGCACGGATGCTAATGACTCTGACATCTGTGTGTGTGTGTGTGTGTGTGTGTGTGTGTGTGTGTGCGGTAGGACAAGCATGCCGAAGAAGTGAGGAAGAACAAGGAGATGAAGGAGGAAGCCTGTCGGTAGATGAGGCGAGACGGGGAAGGGAAGAGTCACGCTATTTTTTTTTTTTTTGTGAAGAAAAAAAAAGAGAAAAAAGAACTCAAAAGCAGCTCCGAAAAAAGAAAATTTGATCGACGTTGTCATAATTCTGAACAACCTGTAAACGGAAGTTAGCCAGTAAAAACGTACTGATGTTAGCTGTTTTTCTAAGGTAAACCAGTGGTGGAGGATGATTTTTAGCTATCTGCATGTTATTTTAGCAGTGCTACTAGAGTTACCATTTTCTTTTTGGAAGGATTCCAGTCCAGTTGTCTGTGATCGTACGGCGGCCATTTTGCCCTGGGAAGCTCAAATGCTGGTCTAACGTTACATTGTGGGTGCTCCGTTTTAATCTGCCATATTACCTCCTCCTCATTCACCAGAAAAGGCTCGTTAGCAACAGTTTTGAGTGGCATCGAGCCATGTTTCCATCTAAGTCCATAATAAGCTTTTCAGACCCTCAATTCAGTTTGATCTCTGTGTGGGTTGTTTTTTTTTTGTTTTGTTTTGTTTTGTTTTGTTTTTTTTGATTGGGAAGAACAAGAATTTATCAGTTTCTGGGACAGCTAAGACAGAGTCAGCAGACCTGTAGGCCTCGTAAAGTTCTTAAAGACAGTTACAGCCAACTCTGTGTTTTGCATATTCAACCAGTCCCATGACTTCACGCACCTTCATCCGGTTTCAGGAAACAGTGAAACTCTAATGAAACTCTAACATTTCTCTCCTGACGGGGGACCTAATAAGAGGCAAAGGTACATTTTTAACACAGCATTTGAGCTCCTCAACATGGAGAAGGTGCACAAAAAGAAGACAGCTAGCGTAAATATTGCTCTGGTTCAGCAGAATGTCAAATGCTGCCACTTCCTCTTCCCCGTGCTGTTTTTTTGGGAATTGAGTGGTGCATCTGCATCTCTAAAAAAAAAAAAAAAAAAAAAAGAGAATTTAAGCAGGCTTGTAACGTGCGGATGTTCTGCTTTCTTCTGGTGGCTTCAGCCTTTGTGTGAAACTGTAGCGTAGTTGTAGATCAGTGACATGCATTTGAAAGTCTTAGATTAGAGCATTAAGTACTCTTTTTTCTCATTAAGCACAACAAACACCGAAGCACACACGCAGCCAGATAGGACACAACCATCGCACCACAACAGGCGAGAGGATTTTTGATTTTTCCCTCGTTTTTGATTTTATAAAGGACTTAAAAAGGAAATCTCTGACTTGTTGAGTCATACTGACTTGATTTAATCGTCTGAACTCTTTGCACTGTGCCGGGGGAGTCGTAACGCCGGGTTTGTACGTGTAACTGTGTTGCTGTGTGTCTAAAAGGTTGAATCAACATATTGAATCTGTTTGGCATGGTCAGTAAAAAAAAAAAAAAAAAAAACTCATCCCCACTCTTCTGGTCTCCATTTCACATTTGTTGATCTAATCCACAAAGTTTTTGATACACTTTTAAAGTCTTTATATTTGGTCCTAGAACATTATAACCCAAGAATAGAATAGAATATTCTTAAAATATTACACCACTAGTGGGTGGGGGATTAATTTAGGTAGAAAATGTTAACATTGAAAAACTGATTTACTTTTATTGACTGACCTAAAATAGACTTTTAGAAGTATTTTTAATTTTAATGACGTTCACCTACTTTATCAATCTGTGTGAAACGTAACAGAGGAAAAATTACACCCCTTCGAATGACAATTTTTTATTGTGTCCATGTGTAAATATTCTATGGCAACCAACAAAAGCTAAACTAGTAATTACAGCAATAAAGGGATTCTACTACTAATTAACAGAGACAATAGCAAAAAACACAACAAACACGTGTACATTGGTAGAAAGAAATACGGGCTTCAGTTATTTCTAAGTTCTGTGTCTTAATAACCTCAACATGAAAACAGTTTCCTTCATGGCCTCATGACTGTTAGCGACTGTCGCTAGGCGATCTAGCCGAGAAAGATGAGTCACCTGTGTGTCACTGTTGGGGTATAACAGTGGGCCTCACGCAGGTGCAACCCACCGAGACCACTTCCGTCCTCAGCTGGAACTCGTACTTGACCTTTGACCTTCTCGCTTGTTTCTTATTTGCCTTCCTTTGCTTCGGGATACTGGTGTAAGATTGGAGACGCATAAAGAGATGAATCGAATAAATTAATAATATTGTTAAAATGATTTCGAAAAGGCATCGTTAGCTCACCGATGGAGGACCAAAGTTTGATAATATATCGGTTTAGCCTCCAGAGACGCGTCCTCTCCCTCACCCTGCAGGCTCAGACAGCTGGAGGTCAGACACTGAGCGTTGTAGATCCACCTCGGCAACCGAGACACCTCCGAAGACTCACTGGCAACAAGGGAAAGGAATCTTGAGCCATTTTACCTTGAATTTTTAGCCGAACGGGAATATTGCAAAGTCTTGGGCAGCGCCTCACTTGTACGTCCATGGTGACAGGGATATGTTGGCCAGGGACGAGGCAGTCCTGCCGGAGAGCTCAGGCCAAACTAAACGATCCAGAGCCAGGTTCACCACCTTGCCTTTTGGTCGGCTTTGCTGCTGAGGCGTCACATCTCTGGCAGCGTGCAGGAGGGTGGACAGGCCCAGCAGCAGCAGAGCTCTCGACACCTGAAACGCAACACACACTGGACTCAGAGAAAGCCAATCTAACACCCTTCCTAACTTCCTGTTAGGGCGAAGAATGGAAAATCATCTGCAGAACTCACCACCTGCATATCTGTTTCTGTCCTCGATTGAACTCTGAAGCGGCGCCCTGCTGTCCGTCCACGCCCGTGGTCCCCTCTGTGTTCATGTGCAGTTGCAGACGAGCGTGTCGCCCAGATCTCGCCGCACTTCCGCTTCGATTTGGTTTCGATTTGCTTCAAATGAAACACTGATTTAACGATATGGGGTGAAACCACGTTTAGTCTGAGTAATAACAGCAGCGCGCTCTCATCCCACACTGAGCCATGTAGGTCACGGGGAGGTCTGAACCGAAATTCTCAGTTTCTGGTAATAATGCGGCATATTTAATTGTAGTTTAATTGCAGTTTAATTGTTAATTGTAGTTTTTAAGACAGTTTTTTATTTAGTTTAGTTATAGTAGTTTAGTTGTAGTAGTTTTATTTATTTATTAAGGACTGAAATTTCATTTATGTCGAGCACTTATAGCATATTTGACAAATAAAGTTGATTTTGACTTTGACTTCAGCGGAGGAAGAGCGCGACGCTCAAATAAATACGGGGCCTTTGACCCAGAGCAGCTTGCTTGGAAAAACAAACAATTTCAGAAGGAGTAAATTTGAAATATAGATACTGGAAAAAGCAGCCCGTCGGGACCGCCGCCTGTATATATATATATATATATATATATATATATATATATATATATATATATATATATATATATATATATATATATATATTTAACAAAGTTATAATCATGCATGAAGATGTATACACAAAGTTCTTGCACCAATGTTCTGCATTCCTATCTGTCACTTTTACAACTGATGGATGCCAGACCTACTACTCCTCTCAACCACACAGTAGGAAGTGAAGAACACAATTCTCTGGAAAGTCAAAAACACCCTCATAACTTAATCAAACTCCAACAGCGTCTGAAGACCTCATTCCACAGAGANTTTTTTTTTTTTTTTTTTTTTTTAAGCCGTCAAACGTGATTTGTCTGGATGAGGTTCAGAAGGCAGAAAGTGTTGATTAGAGACAGAGATCAGGGAGCCTGGCCTGACCTCCCAGCCATGGATCACAGATCTGTGAGCCAGATCATGTCTGGCAGGCCGAGGGGCCTCTATCTTATCCACGCAACGAGCTGGTGATATGTTATGACATCACTGACCGGCACAGACTTTTTAAATAACCTCTGACAGAGTGAAGTAAAAAAAAAAAAGAAGAAGAAAACTGATATAAACACCATAAATCGTGCTTCAGAGTTAAGTCTGGTTTGCATTCCATCCTTTCTGCTGCTCTGGACTGTGGGAAACGTTCCCACCTTTTAAAGATGTGGGGAAACATGCCTTTAGATCTATGGTCTTCATATTTCTATTCCACGCTGCACCCTTTTTACCAACAGCCTCAGAGGGGAAATAGTTCTTGAACGTCCACGTTTTTTATATTGTGTAGTTTATCCTCAGTGGCGTCAGTTCCCGAAAGCAGGACGTCGTCCATGTTGTCTGCAGGCCAACTGAATGGGACGCCAGAGAAAGTCCGAACAGCGGCGCACAGACGGGACTGTAGAGCTTTCGCCAAAGTCCCGCTTCTGCTGACCATCACGGCCCGATGACAGTGACTCCGCTGAGAAATGGGATCTGACTGGAACCCAAATGGCCACTTAATTAATAATAAACTCTCACGGTTGGCGTAGATGGGTTGTTTTCCTTCAGGGTTTTTAGGTTTTGGACAGAACTGACTTATTTGATTTTTTACTGGATGAGTTTCATGCCTGGTATCAGCAGTCCTTATAAAAAAACGACCTTTTGCAACAAATCAGGAACATTTTTAGCAAACAAAATCCAATTTTTCATTTATTAGCTTGAGGAAAATGCATATTTTCAGAAGCAGAAAGCAAAATTAGCTAGAGGTTTCTCAAATATGTATCGCCAAAATGTCCTTAAACTACTGCTGGGAACAAATAAATATAATAAATGGCTCTTCGCAAGGCCTCGGTCAGGTAAATGTATCTGTAGCATTTACACGTTTGCTTATTCCAACGAGTGACAACGCCCAGTTGCAAGCCGGTGTGAGAACGCAGCAGGCTGAAGTTGAACCGTACATATTTGAGTCAGCAGCATCTTCTGACCTAGAAACTGCTGCAACGGTTGCCGCTTCCTCCTGCGGCTTCGCCTTCAGACCCATCGGAGCCCAAAATTTGGTGCCTGAGAAGCAGCTGCAGATATCTGGCAATGCACACTTTATTAGACCACATTCATGTATTCATATTCATTTTGATAAATAAGTGTTATTTGCATTGAATATAACAAAGAAATAAGACGTCATCTCCAGTTACTGCAAACTCATGCAGACAAACCTGACATCACTGCAGTGAATTCACACACGTTCCCAACAAGAATTAACATTTTATTTTATTTTTTTTTTGCAAGTGCAGTTATTTTAAGTATGTACAAAGGCAGAAGTAATTTGGCGCCGTTAGCGGATCAACATTTGCATGAGTGAAACGACCCACAGCTGCCAGCGGAACAAGCATTTGGGCTGTGCTCCGCCTTGGTGGGAATTTTGATGTCAGTTCGCACCAAAGGTTTGCAGATAAACAGTAATAACGGGAACCGAAAGCAACATTAACACACACAAAAAGGGTAGGCTTGATTTAACAAAGTTTCTTTCCCTCTGTGGCTGTTATCGATTGCCACATTAAACTGCATTTAAAGAGAAAAGCACATTAACACAAGTGAAAAGTCCAAAACGTACACTGAAACTGGTGTTTACAATTAGGAGACCACATGATCCATTTTCTTTTAGCTATCTGGGCTCAGATGAGGAAGATGATGTCATCAGCCACCATGACCTGGTTGTCATCCTGCATGCGGGCTAGGGCATCTCGGACCTCTGCCTCGGTGAAGCGCTTCTCGCGGCCCTTGTTGACGTCATCCATCAGGGTCTTCATCTTCACAGACTGCGCGTGAGCAGACTGGAAGACCGCAAACAGTGACGACTTGAACTCCTTCAGCCTGGTGGAGGAAGGAGGGATTTTTTTTTATTATTATTATTTCAGAAGAATTTGCCCAATCCAAGATTCTGATCACTGAGTCCATCACACACACACACACACACACACACACACACCTCTCTTCTGAAAGTGGAGCATCATCAGCCTGTGATGTGGCATCCATAACTTCTTCATGGTCCCGCTGTGACTTGGCTGCTTTTGAGGCACCAGTTTGAACTTGAAGAAAAAAAAAAAAAAAAAAAGAGTGAAAACTTGATTAAACCTTAACCTTATCCATTCAAACCATTTTAGAACCTCTCTGAATCTGGTGTGTGAGCTCCTTAGCTCAGCGAGGCCACCTGGTGGCCGCATTCGTTTATTACACTGAAAACCTAATCGACCTGAGCTGGCTTCGACTGCCGTGCAAAACAGTGGTGCTTCAGGGTTTTGCACTATCAGGCCAAATCCGACACTAAAAAAATCTGACCCCTTCAAAATTGTTTTATGAGAATGCAGAAAAAAAATGTTGTCTTTCTGCATTCTCATAACAATTCGAAGTCCCTCTCATTTAGAAACTGTTATGAAAGAATCCCCAGAATGGTCATTTCGCTTTGAACAATTAGAAGATGTCCTGAATATTCTGTAGTTTGTGTCATTTTTGTTTACGCTATGTTGAAAGGGCTTCTGATGCATTTATAGAAGGAAGTGTGACCATACGTCCACTAGTAGTGTAGTGGCAGCGTAGGCTCAGAGCTCTTGATTGTACCTGAAATAAGTCACTTTCTACCATTTTTTTAGTGAATCATGCTGTGGATTGCGAGCGGCGCTTACTCTCAGGGACGTCCTGCTCTTCGCTGAAGTCATATGGGCTAAGGGGCTCGCTGCCCTGAGAGCCAGTGCGCACCCTGCAGGACAGTGCGTGTTATTACAGCCTAAAAGTCAATCACAAATCACAGTCTTTTAAACCTGTGTGGATCTTTGTCAGGAAAAACCCACACCTTTTCCTTCCAGCTCTCTGCGAGCGCCGAGTGATCGACACTTCCTCCTCTTCCTCCTCCGAGTCAGATTCCCTCTCTTTTCTGGAGCGTTTCTTCTCTTTCTCCAGAACCTGCAGAGCGAGATCGCAGAGCGTCACTTCGCCTTATCTCGGATGTTTGGCGGCATTCATTGTTCGGTGTCCGACCTTTTTGAAGTAGGCGTACTGGACGAGCTCCACGGCCACCTCAGAGTCTTCCAGCTCCACGGTTTTGCTAATCCGGGCCTTGGCGTGTGCCGTGGAGAGGCGGATCAAGGTCTCCAGAGTACGGGCAGTCACTGGAGAGGTCTTATGGTGGGATGACAGGAATAATAAATTAACAACAGTACACACTCCGAGTGTCCGACCCCCCAATTTCATATCAAAGGATGTGTAATATAATACTGTCATTGATAGGTTTGGAACTGATGAAGACTTCTGCTCACCCTGGCGATATCTGTCCCCATCTGGTCTTGGCTCCGCAGCCTCGAATATTCCTCTGCGATGTGATTGGCTGCCTCCTCGGTCAGCACAGGGGTCACAGCCTTGGCAACGTGAATGTACTTCCTCATGAACTCCTTGCTCACTATCTTCTCCCTGAAACAAGAGCGTCATTAGTCTTCTGGGTACCCAGAACAGCCAATAAAAAACAAGGAAATTTTCATCCATACTTCTTCCTCTTGCTGCCGTGCAGCAGGTTGTTGTGCTTCTCGTAGATCTGCAGCTCCTCCCGCTCTTCTGAAAAGCTGTCTGGATTGTCCGTGGTCAGGACATCAACGGTCCCACCCAGAGGCATTGCTGTCCAACATAAGCAGAACAAAATTAACTTTTCATGGCAACGTTTTAGGAGTTACCCGGCGTACAGATGGAGGACGCTGATGTACCTGCTCCCTCCTGCTCCCGCGGGTCACGGTAACGGTGCATCCTCAACACGTGATCCGAAATCTCGCGGTCCTGCTCGGGATCCATCTGATCCAGCACGATGAAGAGCAGGTCAAAACGTGACAACAGCGAGTCCTGGAGGCCGATATTTTCCATGGGGGTTTTATACTGGTCGTACTGCAAACAAACAAACAAACAAAAAGGGAAAACCTTAGACACACCAAGGGCCCCGGAGGGAACAACTAAGCCGATCCCAGTTTGCTAGGCCTTGCTCACCCTGCCGTAGACGGGGTTAGCGGCAGCCAGCACGGAGCAACGGGCATTGAGGCGCGCGTGGATGCCAGCCTTGGCAATGGTGACGCGGCCCTGCTCCATCACCTCGTGAATGGCGGTGCGGTCCATGTCGGACATTTTGTCAAACTCGTCTATGCACACCACGCCGCGGTCGGCCAGAACCATGGCGCCCGCTTCCAGCCGGCGCTCGCCTGGAGGGAAGACAGAGGGGAAAGGGACACTCAGCCGGGAAACGGACGCATCCATGGAGGTTGCCGCGGATCGTACCAGTCTCCTGGTCGGTGGTGACCGCTGCCGTCAGACCGACCCCGGACGAGCCCCGCCCTGTGGTGGGGATGGCGCGGGGCGCCGTGTGGAGAACGTAACGGAGGAGCTGAGACTTTGCCACTGACGGATCCCCTGGTGAACACGCATTAGCGGTGAGAAATGAAAAAGGTTCCAACCCTCCGATGAATTCCAGAAACAGGCCAAACTAATATCGGGCTGTACCAATGAGAAGGATGTTGATGTCTCCTCTGATGCGTGATCCGTTCTCCAGCACTTTCTCCACGCCACCCAGCAACAAGCAAAGGATGGCCTTCTTTATGTACTCGTGGCCGTGAATGCTGGGAGCCAGCGAGTTAGCCAGCTGCTCAAACACACCCTGAGGACCAGTGGAGATTGTCCGAGCTAAGACATGTTTTCACCCAAACAGGCGTGAGAGCAAAAGCGTGGAAACGTACTTTACTGCGTGTGAAGTTCCTGATTTTGGCAATATCGCCTGCTGAGAAGACTGGTGACACTTCCTTGCTCATCTGCTTGATGTTGCAGGCAATCATGATGGTCCTGAGCACAAACGTGGAAGAAAATCACAATACTGAAGCACAAAAGCTCTGCTGGGGGAGATCGTTAGACCAAGGTTATAACTGTTGACTAAAACGAATGAAATAAGGAAAACTAGAATTGAAAACCCATTTTTGGTAACTGAAATAAATAAAAACTATAATTAAAAGGAAAAAAAATAATTAAAATGTTATCGTGTGTAAAAAAAAACAAACTGAAATTATTGGTTAAAACGCCTTAGTTTTAGTCTATCCATTTTAGATTGATATAAAATTGAAGAAATTTTATAAGAAATAACCCAAAGTATGAAAAAACTAAAAAAAAAAAAAAAAAAAAAAAAAAAAAAAAACTAAAACTAATACAAAAGCTAAAACAAATGTTTAGTTTAGTTTCCCCCCTCTCTCTCTCCCAGGCGGTCGCAGTAGATGGCCGTCTACATCTACAGTCTGGTTCTGCTCGAGGTTTCTGCCTGTTAAAGGGTAGTTTTCCTCGCCACACCAATGGCTTACTCAGTGTGGAGTTTTGCCCTGGGACCTGTCTCTCTTTTTTTAAGGTCTTGAACCACCATTGTAATGAACTGGCACTTTAAATAAAACTGAATTGAAAAAGGACCTCGTGTATGCATGAATTCTGCCTAAACAGATATTTGAAGGCCTCACCTGAAGGTGCCTGAAGTGAATCCTCCCTTCTTGCCCGGCAGGCAGCGGTAGGTCCCGACGACCTGCACGCGGTCTCCGGGTTTGACCACGTCCACCAGGTCGTTGTCCAGGATGATGTCTACAGAGCGGGGCAGCTGGCCGGCCGGGGCCTTCTCTGGCATCTCCTGCACGGTGATGGTCTGGTGGTCCTTGTAGACGGAAAGACCAAACTCTGTCTCCAAGGGGTTGTTCTCTTCATCCTGTTACACAGACATGGGAACAATATTAATAAATGCCCTCAACATTTGCCATTTTCATTACTGTACTCTTGGAAAAACAAATACAGTAAACAAATACAGTGGTTCCTCGCCATATTGCGGTTCTTTTTTTTTTTTTTTTTTTTAAAGTATAAAGTACCGCGTATCTAAATTCTCTTGGGTCATTTCAGTGATTGACCATTCACTCCTCTTGCTTCTGAAATCGCTTGTCATGCCATGTCTTTTTTTATATTAGGCTTCTCAAAAATACCATAAATAATGGTCTGCTTCGTACGTCGATGACGAGTCTTTCGAGATGACCTCTCACACGACATAGGACCTGTTGAAAACCACCGCTCTAAATACGGGACCTTTTATTTTGACAATTACCGGATGTTTTAGTTTCTTTTAGCACCCAAGGATTTCGTTTATCGCGGGGGGGGGGGCGTTCAGAACGTAACCCCCGCGATAAACGAGGGACCACTGTACTATGGTTTACAGTAGACAATAATGCTAAGCTACTGCAAATGACCTTAGTAGGATAGATGGCGCTGGAGGGGAAAGCATCCAGTGATGTCATGTCTGTGTATTTTCTTTCCATGGTCTTCTTCGTGGCTGGACAGTAATGGACACTGCGTACCACTTTGGGACGAACCAGCGAACCTACGGAGGAATAAGGACATGCTAGCCATGACACACCAGCCTTTCAACTTTCTCACCTCTAGACGTCACATTACTGTAACTTACACTTGGTGATGATCCCCTCAACGCACACCATGCTGCCCAGCAAGCGAGAGGTCAGTGTTCGAGGCGTCACGTGTTTGGAGCCAAAGCTCCCCTCCAAGCCCACATAAAACTCTTCATGCTGTTTGGCGTAAGTGGCGTCCACCGTGGCAACAAGCTCCTTGAGGGATCGCTGGAACGCAATCAACTCCACAAATGCACTGTTCATGAGCCTGAAAGAGGCAAGAAAGCCAGGTGGTGATCATCAGGTGGGTGTTTGCGCTGTAATGACTATTTACCTCCCAGCTCTTACTTTTGCATGAATAAAAGTCTGAAAGTTTTGTTTCTACAGCCTGGGGTAATAATATTCTCAAAATTGCATTTGAAATCCGATGCATTACGATTTTAATCCAGTTATAGCCCTTGAGCAACTTTCAAAGTGAGCCATGTTCGCACAAAGGCTCTCGTCCCTTACTTTGCAGCCCGGGCCTCGTTGCGCCTCCTCAAATCGTTGATGTTGACTATTAGTCGAGCTTTGTTTTCACCGATCATGTTCTGGATCTTGCCTTGGTAAATCCCTTGGTCTTGCTGCGAAAATCGGACAGAGGTTTGGCACCAATTAGTTCTAAATCGGTTTCATGTCCTCTATTGTAAATGGTTTGGAAAGGTTTCGGTGAAATAGCCTCCTCATCAAAAACAAAGACCTATAAGATGGACTTAAATTTGAATAAACAGTGCGGTAAAAACACGGAGCATCTCAACTTGATTTACTTTAACTACCAACAACGTTCAAGTAAAAATAATCAAACGTGTCAAAGCTTTTATGCTGACCGCATGGACACAAAAGCGTTAAACCAACTTACATCATCGTCCAAAAAGTCAAGATAGTCCCGTTGAGCCTCTCGCAACTCATGGTCATCCACCATGTCGGTCGCCATTATTACTGTTTATTTAATTCTAAAATGTGAAGGGATTAAATCGGAGATCGGTACAGTCACTTCTGGACTCTCCGTCAGGTCCTCTGAGAGGATTTCGCGCCACTGCGTGCCCCGTACCAGCTCAGCGTAGCTCGTGATTGGTTCATTTAGCGGATTCGTTTGGCATGACGGCAGGGTGAAAGCAACGATGACCAATAGGATCTATGTGGCTTTACTTGACCCCGCCCAGTCAGAGAAGTCGCGCGAAAACTGAAGCAGGAAAAGGCGGACTGTTAGAACAGGAAAAGAGCTGTCGTCACGCTGTCACGTGTTTGACAGCGCATGAGCGCATTGTTTTTGTTAGATTTAAGTTTTTGTAATTTGTTATGGACGTTATATTTGTATTTTTAACCACACCACAGGATTACTTTATTTTGTTGTCAAAATCGAAGTTTACCGATGAAATTGTTTCATTGTTAAATAAATGTGACTAATTAAAATTTCTTAATTTAAAAGCATAATATTCTTAATTTTAAAAGCGTGGTTCAGCTTTCCTTTTAAAATATTTACTTGAGAAAATTAGCACTATTGTAATTTTATGACGATAATAAAAACTAAAATGCTCAGACGAGATTTTGTGGGTGTTTCCACTCATTGTAGCCCCGCCTACCACTGTCAGCCGTGCTCTCACCTTCCTCCCGGCAGCTTCCGAGGCACCTTTTTACCTCAATATGTGCTAGTTTCTATACTGGTTTACCGTCTTTAAGACAGTCCACACTTAAGTTACTTTATTCTGATTCATTCTGCAAGACCGGAAGAGCAGCAGGTGTTCTCTGGATCACAGCAGGTGAACTGATGTGTCTCATTTGTTGAACTTTACAAGACATTTAAAGAATCATGGCTTTTGTGATGCATAAAGTTGTATCATGGTCCAGTTTATTTGTTGACAGTATAGTGTTCTTGTAATTCTAGCTGTAAACACACAATCTGCTGCAGATACCTAGACATTCGCCTTGTTTAGACATGTCTTGTGTGGTTTGGAATATAGTGGTATTAAATCCAACTAAATCCAATTAAACAGCAGAAAAGTTGAGAAGGTTTTTTTGTAGAAGAGAGAAGTGAGGGAAGGGTTAAGGCACACCTTTTACTGGAGATACATGAGATGTTTCAGATGAGTGGTTGTTATGTCCCTGCACCTGCAAAGAGAACCTTACAGGTACAACAGCATACCTTCTCCTTCTTTGTCATGAGTAAATATAGGTTTGAGAGAATAGTTTTTATTCCTTATAAGAACAGAAACACATTGGCAAAGGATTCATAGTTTAATAAAGATTTTTTGGCACTACCTGTTCAAGTTAATTCTTGACCAGACTGGAAAAGATTTGTGCAAAAACTAAAACAAACAAACAAAAAAAAAAAAAAAAATGATTTTTCATTTAATTTTCACTTATTTAGAATATATGATGACATATTTATGCAAAAAAGCAAAATGTACAGGCATCATATTGTATTTACACAAACAGTCATTCCAGAATATGTTTAAGATTATTTTAGACATATTTCACAATATCACGATAACCATGATGATGACTTTAAATGAGGGATGAGTCATAATAGTTTGTTATTTTATCTGTGCATTATTGATATACTGTCCTATGTGTGGTCAGAATATAGATGAGGAATATACAAACATACCTAAACCTGTCAGGACAGGACAGGATTTTTTTTTTTTTTTTTTCATATAAAACATTAACTAGCTGTGTCCCACAGTGTGTTTAGCCCTGGAGATCCGTCCACTTCGTCTGCCTCAGTCAATCATGTCTACCGCCATTCTGCAACGCCTCAGCACTTGGACTCTAAGCATCAAGCACCTCAACCGCCTGCTCCGCATCTCAGACCACATCCCTTTCTCCATCCCTTCGCCCAGTCCCACGGTCACCGTCTCCCAGGTGCCCGTGCTGTTCCGAGAGCCCTACATCCTGACGGGTTATCGGCCCACCGGGCAAGACTGGTCCTGCTACCTTTTCACCCTTTTCCAGAAACACAACGAGTGCCTGAATGTGTGGACTCACCTGCTGGCTGCCCCCATACTGCTGTTCCATTGGTGGACCAAAGTAGACACCCTGGGGTTTACGCTGGACGCAGCCTCTCTGCCTCTGTATCTCTTTTTAGCGTCTTCCCTTACTTATATGTTCTTCAGCGTGGTGGCTCACCTCTTGCACTCTCATTGTGAACATTCGCACTACATCCTCTTCTTCCTGGACTATGTGGGCGTGGCTGTTTATCAGTACGGCTCCTCTCTTGGACATTATTTCTACTCCTCAGAAGTAGCCTGGAGAGACAGCGTTGTAGGGCTGTTGTTTCTACCGGGTGCTGCCCTGTTTGGGTGGCTCTCCTGCCTCAGCTGCTGTATTGCTAAGTTCAGGTACAAGCGACCATACCCCTGGCAGCGTAAGATCTGTCAGCTGGTCCCTAACTCTGCAGCGTACCTGCTAGACATCAGCCCGGTAGCCCATCGCCTGGTCACCGACTCCTGGACCCAGGAGCCATCTCTGCCCTTCCACGCTCTCCATATTGCCTCCTTTCTGCTGTCCGCTGCCTTCTTCTCCTACCCCATCCCCGAGTGCTTCTTCCCAGGCCAGTTTGATTTTGTGGGTCAGGGTCACCAGATATTCCACGTGCTCTTATCCCTGTGTACGATATTCCAGCTGGAGGCTCTGTTCCAGGACTACGCCCGGCGAAGGGATACGGTGGTGGAGGTATTCGGAGAAAGGCAGCTGTGGTGGGCTTGTGTGGGCTTCCCAGGCTTGTTTGCTTGCTGCGTGGTAACAGCGCTCCTCACAATGAGACATGTAAAAAAGCATCTGCAAACTAAACAGAGGAAGGACACGTAAGCGGCGTGAATAAAACGGAAGGGGATATTTACTGTCAAATTAATTCAAAAAATTCATTTGTGTTTGTGGAAAGAAATATGTCAACATGAAAACGCGTAATAGTTTGGTGCCTGGTACAGCTCTAACCTTTCATCTGAAGCATTTGAGTTTACATTTTTTTTCGTCCTCCCGCGTAATTGCTGCTGATAATGGAACCTGTTTTTAAGATTGCTGATGATGGGGTAAACTTTGAACATGCATCTCTGGTGCTGCAGCAGAAATAAAGCAGTGTGTAAACTCACACAGTATGTTTTCTGAGCCAGACAGATAAAACGTCTCGAGTTTTATATTTGACATTTGTGTGGACCTGAAAGGTTTCCTTAGTTGAGTGTAAGAGCAAAGTTGTGTAGTGGGGAGAAACAGTCAGATAGTGGGATTTGGTTAAACAAAGAGGCTTTTTGAAAGCCTGAGACAGGGGTAGGAGTTGGCAGAACAGTCCTCATGCATGGTTAAAGTCCATCAACAACACAGTGTGTGGTGTATATGTGTGTGTGCGTGTGTGTGTGTGTTTACATATTTGGGACCAAAACGCACATTTCACTAGCACAGCAAGGGATTTTGGCTTGTTAAAACCAAGTCTCAAACCTCAAACAGGCCTTTGAATTTGTGAGGACCAGCCAAAATGTCCTCACATCCCCAAAATGTCCTCACTTTGCTATGAGGATTTTAATACTCAGTATGTAGCAAGTACAAGAACAGACACACACAGGGAAGGATCTGCCACTCATCTTGCTTTCCTCACAAATGTATATGTACTTGAACATCACTGGTTACCAGCACTTATTGTCCTGTTTAGGTCACACAAAAAGCACTGATAATGCCATAATTCAAAGAAATGCCAGTGGCTGCTCTTGTCGTCTTTATTCAGCTGTTAAGAAATAATCAGGATGGAAGAGTACGTGACATTTAGTGGATTTTAATTAGGGGCCATCTCAGATGATCAGAGTAGACAAGATAGCATGCAAACAATGGGTCATCTTTATATACAGTATATTACTTGTGTTGAGGTTCTGCTTCTGAACAATAAGTCACTAAAAGAGCTTTAGGAACACGTTGCATCACAGGTGTGGCTACAAACATGCTTTTTTATTTATTTATTTTTTACTCAGTAATGGTATGCCATCCTCCTACATCCAGTGGGTGTAGGAGGGGAAAAAAGGCCTAACCGGTCTTCCAAGATCTGCAGCAGTAAATGATGTTATCTGAGTTGTTACATGTGTTTTTGCACAGCGCTTAAGCCCAGGTCTGGATGTTTTTACTCCCACTTCACACAATGCACACGTTAGGAGCAAAAACCGTAGTTCAGCTTGAACGGACATTATCACAGCAAAAAATTATTTTTGCCAAAAACAGTATATACTACTGTATATATACTGTACTCACTGACGCAGGTTTCACGTGATTGGAATGACA
Organism: Pao palembangensis; assembly: GCA_015343265.1. NCBI lineage: Eukaryota > Metazoa > Chordata > Actinopteri > Tetraodontiformes > Tetraodontidae > Pao > Pao palembangensis. Next base: position 9,714,286 of record CM027097.1, on the reverse strand, counting down.
GATATGGCTGTTGTGAGTTGTGTCTCTGGTAGTGAGGCATTTGTTCAATTTATAGCCCCTGATGGCTACAAAAACCCATGAAGATATACTTTTTTCCGTCATTTATATAAAAAGAACTACTTTTTTTTCATATTAAGCCTTTGTCACACACTATAATAATATGATTATTAGATATGTGAAAGTATATGTGTCTTCTTTGTGATTTAAAGTGATGAGTAGAAATAGAAAAATCATACTCAAGGTCAGTATTTGCAACCCATCAACACAGGTACCAGATCTGTAGTCCCGCATACTCATTTTGATAGAGATGCGCTTTTGTTTACACTTAATTTACAGTGAAGGGATTAAGACCTGCATTGCAGCCTACCATCAGGGGGCAGTCTTGAGATTTTGGGAAGATCCGTTTTGAGGCCGCGGTTATGGTTGCCGCGTCGGCTCCCTCTCTGGAGGCGCCCCTGACACTGGGCTACTTGTACTGACCTTCATCTGCGTCCAAACCCTGTTCTGCATCCGAACAATGATCCTTTGTTTCTATAATACCCCCCCTTGTGATGATGATTTCATTAGTTTCAGTCGGCTCTTGATACAGGGATCAAGAGCCGACATCTGTTCACTGGCTTCCCAACGGTGTTTGCTACTAAGCTGTAGCCACCTTAACTGACATTTTATATGTGATATCCTTGTTATAACAACACTCGTAAATACGTGTCAACGGCCTCAATTCACGTTTGTTTGTCCGAGACAGGGTGTACTTATGGCATGGAAATGTTCCAAATTCATCTGAAGCGGACATAATTTCTCTGTACAGGCGATTAAACAACGGGAAACGGTCATTTCAGACAACTACACGTTGTCATGTGAAGCGCTGCCACCAGGAGGAGCTACCAGAATTGGATTTGACACACAGGCACGTGGCACAATCATGTAGAACAATACTTACTAAAAAAACTTTCATATATCAAGAGGTCAGTGTTTCCTGAGCAAAGTGTCACTGCTGGAAGCTGCGGATATGTCAGCTGTCAAGGCGTTCAGGTGTGAAGGTAATAAAGCGATGAGAGAAAAAACACAATGGGCTGTTTGTGGGCTTGTACCAGCAGCACTTCCTCCCGCCAGGACACCTCCCTGCTGCCTGCTACATAAAGCAAAGGCAGCGGAATGACTGACAGAAGCTTTGAGCGCAGCCACGGCCAGGTCAAGCACGCAAGGTGAGTAAATAATCTAGAATTCAATCCACTGTGTAATAAACGTCGTTATAGACAGCATCATGTTTTTTTTATTACTGTCAATGGGGAAAAGCATTATAAGCTTTAACAAGTGGGACACTGGGGTCAGGAACAAATACTTTTGCTGCTCATCAACAACTTTCACGGCTTTTTATACTAGCGGTAGAGGAAAATGGCTCCAATTGGGATGGTTGGCATGACAGGTTGGTTCATATCCCCAGAGGTGGGCATCATCTCCCTCATCGTCTTCCTCATCCTCAGCATTAACCTCGTGACCCTTTGCACCGGCTGTAAAAGGTGAGTTTATTCAGACTCCCTGGTCATTCACTGCAGAACGGTTGCTGCCATTTAACACGTTTGTAGGCAGGTGGTTTCGTGACAACAGACTTGCAGGATTTAAACCTTACCATCGCTGATATGATCAGCAAAGCAGGGACTCGTCAGACCTGATGGGCAGTGTTTGATCGAGGGCGTTTCCTGTTTCAGGAATTCATACAATCAGCTTAGGTTCAAGGCAAACAGGCCAGCTTTAGATCTTTACCCTGGTTGTCATAATGAGGTATTTGTGTGCATGGGTGTGTTAACTGTAGGCGCATGCGTCGCACACCCATTAAGGCTGTGGCACAGAGGCATACAGTGGAATCTAACTAAGGACTTATCAGATTTCCTTAACATTCCAGAACTCTAAAAGAATGCAACTCAAGTGAGAACTCAAGTGACGGATGGAAGTCGGACTTTTGGGGGGTGATTGCAAACCCTAACTGGGTTGGCAAATACAGGCAGGGCCAATTCTCTGGAATTACAAAGACATTTGTTTGTTGATTCCACCTGAAGTACAGTCTGTGCTCGCGTTCAGGATTTGTGCAAACGTCTGACACTTGAAAAGGAAGTCTTGGCCTTGACAGGGGAGGAGTTGATTAGCACGGTTTTGAACCAGCGCTACCTGTTACCCACCCAACCCGAGGTGGGTGTGTATAATGTGTGTCACTCAGTCATCTCGATTGCTGGGTGATGCATCACCCTGATGATTCACTGAGGTGAATGCAGCTGTCTGAGCATCACTGTTAGCGATTAAGGTTATAGACTCATAGACACAAATAATTCAAATACTCATTTGCAATTATTTTTCTAAAATCAAAATTACAAATACAAACTAGACAATTCCACAGAAATTGTGACTGTGTGCCTCCTGCGCTCGCCCCTCCTGGACATCATCCCTCATGCCCACCCACCATACATAACCCTCATATACCCCCTTCAACACATATATGTGTTCAGCAGCCCCCCCATACGCTTAAAAACGGGTAAAGTCACGCAGCACCTGTCAGCGTTTTTGGGGGGTTTTCTGGAATTTTTCGGACACCGTAATAGCTATCAAGCTTAATGCACGTCCACGTCCGTCTGACCGAGCCGCACGTTTCGGTGTATGCTTTATTAGCGTGCGTCCGACAGGGCCCGTGTTTTGGGGGTTGTTGTGTTGTGGTTCCTGTGAGAATGAGAGATTTTTCAATTTTTGGGGGGATTTCTCAGGGCCCGTTGGGGCCTTGAAACCTCACACACGACCACCTCATCGGGACGCACGTTTTGGCGTATGGGTCATTCGTGTGCGCTCTACGGGCCCTTTTTGTGCCTGGTAGGATAGTAACCTGTGCACCTGAGGCACGCACAATGAAATAAAGTGATGACTGGAAAATGACTGCAGGTAATTTGTTAATGTCACTGCTCGATGTTTGATACTAGTAGCGCTAACGTGGTCCAGTCTGCTGCAACAGTCAGCAAACGAATGAATCATCCTTTCTGTCTTGTCGTCCACAGGAGCAGCGGCAACGCGTATGACGTGAGTGGCACAACGGTAAGAGCTGACCGCTTCTCAGTTCTCTCTTTTTGCACTAAATAAATCAACCAATCCACGCAGCATCACCTCTGAAATCTAAATGCTGTGTGCGGTTTTGCAGTTCGTTAGCTCTCAGTTAGGAGCGATACATGTCTGATTATCAGCAATCAGCAGGACAACTGTGGCAACTCAACGCAGATCAGAAGATTCAGACTCAGAGGCGGAATTTCACTGATGACTTACATATGAAAATCGCCTGGAAAGGGTGATTTAGCCTCGTTCTTCTCATAGATTTTCTTCTTCTGCTCCATTTTCCCAGTTACCAAAACCAAAAAGTGGGAAAGTGTGATCCAACAGTCAGTGTTTTTTCTGCACACAGCCCTGCTCTGTTAAGAAATCTGGGACTGATAAGATTTAACCCCCTGCAAAGTACTTTTTTGCCGAGAAAGTTTGGTCCTGGGGGGAAAGTTTTTTCCTCTCGGGTCATTTCGGCGGAAAAGCATAGAGGTTTTTCTAAATCACGGCTAAATTGAAAAAGATCCATTGGGGAAAGAGACTGTCGTGCTGCTTACAAATTAGGTGGACAAAATGCGTTGAGGAAAAACACCAAAAGTGTGTTTGCAGGGGAGTAAAATGCATGACGCGTATGGCAAGAATTATTCCCTCTGTTAAAAGAACCGTCAGAATTTACCAACAACAAAGACTCGGTTCTGAATATGGCATCTCTGAAACGTGATCCAGAAATGTCTGATGCATTACACAGCAGACTGTGACAGAGCCAGAGTGCACAGATTGTTAAAAATGGCTGTTATGATTGTGATATCCTAAAGCTTGTAAACCTGGTCCTGCTCAAGGTTTCTTCCTGTTAAAAGGGAGTTTTTCCTTGCCGCTGTGCTTACCTGGGGGTTCCGGCTCTGGGTTTCTGCCTCTGGAAAGCACCTAGTGACAATTTTATTGTAAAGGGCGCTATATAAATATAAAAAGTGTTTTGAAGTTTATTGTCCATGTTTCTGTCTTTGTCCGTGTCAGACTGACGGCGCAGCGGGAGCTAACGGGACAGCCGGCACAAAGTCAGGAGTCACCAGTAGGTTTTTCTGTCACTCAACAACTCGTTCAGTTGAACGTGTGCGTTTCTCTCACGTTTTCCTCATATCAAACTTCCAGATCCAGACTTTGTCAACTGGAGGAGCCACAAGGACATGCCTGCCAGCACGCTAGACAGAACACGCGCAGTCACCAACTAATCAGCTGGGTCTTGCTGCATCACTAAATCAGTCAGAAACAAGAATTTTTCCATTTCGGAGACCAGAAGCAGGACTCAACACCCAATTGAACAAAACCGACACCTGACTTTCCAAGGGGAAAAACTGGAAGAGGCGCTGTATGAGGAAAAGCTGACTTACTGTATCTGCTGTCACTTGTCTGCATACGGAAGAACCTTTTCTTTGTATTCTCTGCTTTTTAGCTGAATTTAGCTGGCAGGCAACATCATCTAAAGACTGTTCACAAACCGCCCGTTGACTTCTCAGCCTCATCTTTATTTTTCTTGTGTGGAAACTGATTTGAATGCTTCTTTACTGTCAGCATCTGCGCGGGATTATTTACTCACAATTCACGGCTAAAGTGATGAAACATAGCAAGTCCAGCCAATTGTAGTTGGCATTAAAATACATGTGATATATGAAACGAAGGAGTTTTTAGAAGTAAGACAAATCACGGTTATGTACAACTTTTACATTATACATAACATGATGTTAGTTTCATGCAAAAACCAGAAGTCGGTCATCTCTCTGTGCTGTATGAATCATAGAAATCGTTATTTCAGTTTGAAACTACACAAAATGCCAACGAGTCACCAGTCTTGGGAAAAAAAAAATAGACCTTTGCGCTTTTTTTATTGTTAGAAACATAGAACTCCTGACAACGGCTACTGTTAGTGATTAAAAAAAGACATTGGACTGTCATTGTGTTTATCACTTGTAAAAGGCTTTAATGGGTAACATTTTGTGGAATACACTTTGGTAGTTTTATGTTTAATAAGGGCTTTTTGTTCTAATTATGCTCACACCCCACACAATGACTTTTTGCCAGCCCTTTTAAGTCCTCTTAACTTAACGTGCTTTAAGGTATTGACGCCTTTCACATTGTTAAAGTAATGAAGTGACTGTTAAAAACATGAGATCTGAACTGCATTCTCTGTCAATGTGATTTCAAAGCGATTTCAAAGCGTAAAACAGCAATATTACCGAAAGAGTTGCTCAAAAAATGCGCAGATTATGGGAAAATGTATGTGTGAAATCATATTTAACAGCTGTTGCCTGTGCTGAGCCTGTATTGACTTCTAAATATGTTGACAGTAATAAATTAGGATAAATGGGCTTCCCTTTGGTCGATATACATTAATCATAAGAAGAGGAATAAAAGAGGTCAAAAGCCAGCTTTCCTCCACTGATTGCGATGACATGGGAGTGTCGCACAAACTCGAAAGGAATCCAAAAGCACCATAGCTAACAAAACTTCAGAATAGGGTGGAGCTGTCACCTCCACTGTCAGGTGACACACCGTCCTCTGCAGGTATCAGTGTTGTGGCCCTTTTCAAGGAAACACACCCAGGTGACTCCGTTTCGCTGCAGGTTTGGTCAGATGGTTTCGTCTGTGCGGGTCGACGTCGGCGGTTATCATCACATCAGGTTTCGCCAACATTCCTGAGTCGGAGTGCAAATATGTTGGGGTGTGGCTGACGTATTCCATCCTGGAAAGTCCTGATTAAGCAGGTTTTTAAAGTCTGAAAACATGTTTCTCACTTTTACGTTCACACTGTGATTGACGTCAAGTGTTCTCTAAGAAGATGGATTGTTGTTTAACATTCTGACAACACACACACACACCCACACACAAAAGACCCACACAGAGGACAGCCTGTCTTTTTGTCACGTATGTTCTTGACTAAGTTGGTTTTTTTTGTTTTGTTTTTTTTTTTTGTTTAAAGAGTCCAGGTGTTTTTGAATTCCATCACTTTTGAGTGGACTGCTATTGAATGCAGCACGGCCGTTAAAGGATAGGGTTCGAAATGATTTAGGATGACTGAAGCAAAGGGTGGAGTCGAGTTGGAAAGGAAAGTGCACCAGCCTGATGGGGTGGGGCAGAGATAAGCACTTTATGTGACGCAGTAAACAAAAACAAAAAATAATAATAATAACAATAATAATAATCAACATGAGTGGTGTTTAAGACTACTTTTGGTGCACTAACAAGCAGCAGGAAATCCTTTGTTATGTTAAAATATATTCAAGTAATGACATCCTGAGGTAGGACTGTCAAAACACTCACGCACACACACACACACACACGCGCGCGTGCACAGAAGCGCCATAGTTCCATAAGTGGAGTTAACACTGGCAGAATAACAGTAGCTGTTAATGCATGTAGCTACAATAATTGTGTCAAGCACAACCGTGGCTCTCGCTGACCTGAAAGCGCAGGTTTTAGGTTCTCTGTGGGGGCTGTGTTTGGATGATGTTTTGGGGGCTAATTACACGGGATTAAAGTGGTGTAAATACGACAGTTCCACGACAAAAACTAACATCCGGCAAAGCAAAATTATGAGTTTCACAGTGGTGACAGTGTGATAGCACTGACCTTTCTACAACTGCTACTGGCATAAAAAATATCTTTGTATATATTGTTTTGTATATATTTTTTGCTGTATTAACTCCTTTCTTCCTAGAAAAGCGTGTGTCTGAAACACACATTGCACAGCCGGCACAGATCAACACCAGCTCTAAGTGTATGGACATATTATCCTGATGCTGGCCAGTCATAAAAATGCATCTTTATATTTGAAACCTATATTACAAAGGACACAGGAAGAAATATTTCAGTTCTTGTCTTCACTTTAAATTAAGTTAATACAATTATAATTAAATAATGCTGGAATAATGACTAAAAACCCATTTTATCTGACCTAGTCTTGGTTTAGGGAGTCAGCTTACTTTTTGTTAGGAGTGTAAAACCCTATTACTGTGAGGTGACTAACCCTAACACTAACACTGCACTAGTGCACATGCTATTCCACAAAAATAAGAATTTTTTTCAGCAGCAACCTTAAATCTACATACAGTACATACAGTTTACGAACTGTGCAGAATGTGCATGCTGCTTTCTCTTTTTTACCTTTCTGTTGAAATAATTTAACTGTTTTTTTCGTGTTTTTAAATGAAACTTTCATCCATCCAAATTTGTATTTTTGACTAATCCAGGGATGTAATTTACCACTGCCGCCACTGTAGAGGGCGCTGTTTCTCTTTTTAGCTACCACAGAGTTATATGCGATGACGTCACCTCATGATGTCACTTTAAGGCAGAAGTCAGCAAGTGCCGAAAGCAATCAATATTGGTTTTCAGCCCCCACTGTGTGTGTGTGTGTGTCTTCCCTACTTACACCCATAAGATGTGTGTACTGTGTAAATATCACCCCCTTAATCTTTTATTAGTAGTATTAGTATGTGTTAACATATTAGACTGTAGGCTTTGTTAAGGAGAATATGGGAATATTAGAACAGACAGATTAAATAATTCAGGATAAATAGATAGATTTTTTTGCCTGTGATATAAATCTATCTGTACAGTGTGAGCATTATCCAGGAGGCCTGCAGAGGGGAGTTGCATCTGGTGTAGGAATCAGATTGGGACTAGGATTGGATTTCTCTCTCTGGCTGTGTCAGTGCTCAGACCCTAAAATCCCTGCTGACTGGATGTCTGGTGGAAAGGGTGCAGACAGCCGACACTAATCCAGTCTCCCTCTTTCTGTCTTCTCTTTCTCTCTCTCTCTCATACACACCCACTCACACGCGCACACACACACACCCTTGTACTTCTATCTTTGTGAGGACTGGTATTACCCGGCCCTTTGATCCTAACCCTAACCATCCCAACTAACTCCTTTACCCTATCCTTCTAAGACAAACCCCAAAACCAGGCCCTGACCCTTAGAGTTGTGAGGACCACCCAAAATGTCCTCACGCCCCAAAAATGATCACACACACACACACACACACACACACGTCCAAGTCTGACTAGACCTGAGTGAATTCATCACATGATGTTGGGGACTGAGCTGCACTGCTGTGTGATGTCAGCGGTTTTACTTGTTAGGATGCAGATAACGAACACTTATCGTTCATCTATTGAGTTTTTTTTTTAATTAAAACACCCTCATTCCAGTGCGTTATCTGTATCTCAGTAATAACATACAAAACAATTGTCCTATAAACAGTGTTATAATATTTGTGCCTTAAAAACTACAAACTAATTTTATTATAGCTCCGGAAGTCAAAATACAGTAGATTTGCATCTTAGTTTTCAAAGATTATTAACTATTATTAATAACTACTGTTGTTATATTATTAACTATTTTTCGAATTCTGCATGTAGGGAGTCTAAACCTGCACAAATCTTTCGTGCACGTGTGCCAGAGGATCCTCAGACAATCACGCCTGTGCTGTGGATGCACACAGACAGTGAGGATGCTGCTCTGGTAACCTCTCACCTACATCATCATCATCCTCATCCTCATCCTCGTCGTCATCTCTGCGCACAGCGCGGCGCAGCGCGGCGCAGGTCTCTGCCGCTCCGTCCAGCTGTCACCGCCCGCATTGGCTCGCAGAGCAGCAGCACGTAGGCGCGTATCTGACCGACCAACCCCCCTCTCCTCCCCGGCGCACTGAGGAGCCGGCTATCGGTGGGACAAGCAGACGCGCGGTGACGTTCCGCTGCTTGAGCGGCTCCGACGAGACGGGACAGGTCAGAGGAGCGAGTAAGTGCAATAATAACGGGCTCTTGTTCCATTATGCGGTTTGAAATTGCGTTGCAGCAAGTGCAGGAAAATGTTGTTTTCTTTCAGCTGCGAGCTGGGGGAGGGAGGGGGTGTCGCTGTTCGTCTCAATCTGCGTTGCCGGGTGGAGATCGCTGCCGTAGTTAAAATATGTTGAACTACTTTTCTTTTATCAATTAATAGACGTACAATAACTGTAAATACTATTTTATCCGTATAATTATTTCAAAAATGGCATATATATATATATTTTTCAAAGCTCCGGCGTCGTGTGTAACTTCACATTTTCTGCAGCCTCCATACGCTGCCTCTCTGGGCCTCACTGTCAGTTTAAAAAAACGTGACAAAACTTATTAGAACACTCAGTCTATTAGCTGAATTGCCTTTAAATTTGCAGACAGCGCCAGCAAGAAATGGCGTTAGTCAAATTTAGTAGCATTTTTGCACTCTTGGCATACTAATTCGGCTTTTAATGACTGCGTTGGGTTTGATTTGGCACATTTTGTAGTGTTTTGATTTGTTTTGGTGTCTATTTGAGATTATTTTCTGCAACTGGGCCTACTTCTCCGTCCAGTTCAGTCCCTCCCGGCGAAACTCGTGTCCGAACACGTTGTCAGAGAGGGGGGTGTGTGTCTGGAAAGATGAGCCAAGCCAATCAGCGTCGGCTGTCCGCCTACATGGCTGACACGGCGGCACTTGTTTACTACCGACGCTGCTCGCTGATTGGTCGATACGGACGGAAAGCAGGATGTCTGTTGCGTTTAGGAGTTCATAGAATAGTGGGAAAATACACTCTTCTAAAGGAATTTACCGACATTGTAGCATAGGAGTAAATTATTCGAACTTTTATTGTATAATCAAAGTGGTCTTATTCTAATAATAGAAAAATCTTATTTATGAATAATTCACCTATAATATATGTTTTAAACAAATCGTGCCATAGTGTATAGACAACACAAAAATAGCTCTATATTGATGCTTATCAATTTTTAAAAGACGATGTACTCTTACAGTAATTGATTTGAAATTTCTTGTGCAACTGGTAGTTAGTGACGTCATTAATTTGGGAAAAGTCTTCCCATGATGTGGGCTATGAAACTAGGTTATTTATATGTTTTACCTGCTAACATTTTTTGTTTTTTAATTATGTATTTTTCCCAGCTCTTCTGGGATTGTCAAACAGACAACTGAAACCCGCCATAATATCGAAACACATAGTATTTATTTATTTATTTATTTATTAGAAGGGACGGTTAATTTATCATTATTCCCATGTGCCCTGAATGCAACATTGCCCCCATTTTATCACTGCTGGGCTTCTGTGTGTTCACACATACGTCAGATTAGGCTTCAGACAGGCTTATTTGCAGAGAACATAAAAAAGGCCGTTAAAATGTAATTCAGCTGCATCTGTGTGTTTTGTTTTTTCCCAAATCTCTACAATAAATTTCAATTAATTTGTTTGTATTTGTATTATTTGTATTTGTATTGTATTTATTATTTGGGGTGTTGTGCCTTTGCTCTGAGGTGCTTGGCAAAGAGATGGAAAATGAAATGAGTGCATGAAACCAAATCAGCACATTTAAAGTAAAATATTGATCATTATATTCCAGACTCCATGGAACCCTTGTCCTTTAAAACAATCTTCAGCTGAGCACCTTGTAAACACTTTAATTTTGTATTGACTACTACCTATATGAAAAGTGGATTGGATTATCTGACAGCAGATTGCAGTCTGTGTAGATGTGCCTGAAAGGCCTTTACTTATTGGTGAAAACAGTATATGTCTCTACTACCTGCAACTCTGGAACCCCTCAAAGTTCCCTGCAAAGTTCCCCATAAAGGTGCTGAATTGATGACATTTACCTCATCCTTGGCGTCTCGTCTGCAGGGTATCACCTCACATCATGGCAGCTATACAGCCTGGACACGGGGCTAGATCAGGATGCAGCGATTTGCCTGTCCGTCCACCAGGACCAGAGGCTTGCGTGTCCGTGACAGCAACTTTCCCTGACAGGCAGCAGACTCAGGTGAGTGTGGTGGTAGCAAAAATCTCCCCCCGTTTATTAGACGTTCATCTTTAGTTTGACGTGAGTGGGGAGTCACACCGGGAGTGGGGCTGCTGAACAGCGTCGAGGCTGACAGTCCAGTCCAGTCCAGTCCTGTCCTGTCCTGTCCTGTCCTGTCCTGTCCTGTCCTGCCGTGTTTTAACACTGGCACGGTATGAAATCATTGAAGCTCATTGTTTCCTCTTTTCTGTGCGAAGGCGTTTGCACAGAGCGCAGCCAAGGCCCAGAAAGTCTTTGTGGAAAAGTCAGAGCGAGGCTGGAGCAACGTGGCTGCTACCAGGGAGACTCCATACAGGTGAAGAACAGGAAACTCCTGCCTGGGTGTGAGGGTGTTTGGCTTGATTCTTAAATGCGTTTCTTTGCGTTGTGCCAAGTTTTCGTAGCCCAGAATCTGTGGAGATGGATGAGATCATGGCAGCCATGGTGCTGACCAGTCTGTCCTGCAGTCCCGTTGTCCAGAGTCCTCCACAAGCTGATCCTGGACCAGGTCTGTCTCGCCTTCCTTTTCGCATTGTTGTCAAGCATCATTGACACAGAACAAAGCTAATTGTTTGGGTAATATAATGTAATATTAATAAAAGTAGTGGCAGGAATAATTGTAGAAGTAGTTGGAGCTGCTATCTAGCTAACATTAAAGTAAACCTCCAGAAAACATGACTAAAAAAATCCTCATTAAGAATTAACAACACTGTGAAAAGAGTCAAAAAATAGACTCAAACCAGCCTTGGGAGCCATATACTTTCCCTGCTATTTTCTTCAGAAAGGACAGAGAGAACAGCAGAAGAGAGCAGTTCCGAAAGCACCGACTTTATTTTGAATACAAAAATCGGTTCTAGAAAATCAATACATTGGAAACAAAAGATCGATATCGTCCATTTACAATAAACTGATCTCGTTGTTTTTCCCCAGCTGGCTCCTCTTCACCGGCCGACATGGAGTGTGGCGGTGGCGAGCTCTCAGATAGCGGCAGCAGCGGCTACTGGAGCTGGGACCACGGCAACGTGAGCCCCGCTCCTTCGCCATCTGTCCCCGAGGTGGACAGCAGCCCCGACGAAGGCCTGCACATGGAGCTGGACCAGGGAGACGAGCTCAGTGCCAAAAAGCCAAAAGTACATGAACGCGTCTTTGGATTGACGTGTTTTGTTGTTGTCTGACCCTGACGTCCATCCTGTTCCCTCCCTCCCTCCCCCAGAGCTCGTTCAGAGGGGTGTACAAGTGTCTGTGGCCCAGCTGTGGCAAGGTGCTAACGTCTTCGGTCGGAATAAAACGACATATCCGTGTGCTTCATCTGGGGTGAGTTAGCTTCGTTTTGGATTTAATCCGCCGTCTGCTATTCAGTCCTTCATAAGTACCCTTTTTATCGAAGCTCTGGATTATAAATGAGAACATTTTTGATGGAACTTCATGGTTCTAAATGAAGATGAGGTGTTTTCACCTTTTCTTCACCTTTTCATCGCGAACGGGGATATGTCGTCACAGCGTTAGCCGCTGAGATGAGCTTTCAGCGCCTTTTCTAGGATTTGAAAGGGTTGTAAATAATGTGCCGCAGAAAGTGTGAGGCAGGAGCGAGCAGGTCCTTCACCACGTGCCATAGATGCTTCCAAGGTGTGATGAGAAGCATGCTGGAATGTGTGAACCAGTTTAGCCCTCTGGGATCAAATTTTCTGATTGTGAAAGAGCGAAAGCCAGTTTTGGATTTGGCCTCTGGGCCACAGTGAGAGCTGCTTCCGTTGCTGCATCTGCTTCATCCGTGGTTTCCGCACAATCGCAGCACTGGGTCGGACCAGTCTCAGAGAGAGGAGGACTTCTACTACACCAAGATCTCCTGTGAGACGGTGGACACCAGCTCGGTGCCGACTTCCACTCCTCCTCCTCCTCCTCAGCCGGCTCTGGGCCAGGCCTCATCGTCTCACCTCGGCTGGACCTCCTGTGGTTCTCCTCCAGCTCCTGGGCTCCACATCCCTCCCGCTCACAGGCCCAGGTCCAACTCCAGCTCCGGCCCCTGTCTGAGCCGGCCCAGCCCGCTCAGCCAGTCGGCCCCCAGCAGCTTCTGGCAGATCCACTCAGAGCATCTCTATCAGGTGGGCGCAGCAGCATCTGCGGAGGCTTCGGTCTCTCTCTGATGATGTCACTCATCTGAAAACACTGAATTAGTTCGTTAAAACTACATTTTTATCATCTACATCAGAGGTGGGTAAACTAAGGCCCGGGGGCCACATGTCGCCCGATGAACTATTTAATCCGGTCCTCAGAGCCTCTAAAAGACAAATGAAGAAAAAGGTTCAGAACCCCCCTTCAGCTAGCATGCTAACATGTCCTCTCAAGAAGGTGGGGCCAAACATCATTTGGAGCTTCATTCAACGTGGCCCTTCAGGCTAAAGAATTGCCTACCCCTGATCTAAATCTTCAGTTGGTGTCGGTTCTTTTAAGATTTGGCACAAAATGTCTGTTTATTGCAGCGACGGTTTGCTCCCCCCTCCTCTCTGCCGGCGGTGAATATCCCAATGTTGTCTCTGAGCGATGTGAGGAGACAGCGTCGGGTTTTTTGTTAATGAATTATTGAATGTTAGACTAGATTTTCGTGCCTGGTGATGCAGGAACCGCCGTGGGAGCACTGAGATGGGCGCCGACGTTTAGATAAAGGTCACTCCTCAGTTTCACACGGGTTTTTTTCGTCCAGGTCTTTTCTTGGCATCACACTTATTTCATAAATTATAAATCCTGGAAGAGCAATTTATGTTTTGGATCGACTTCAAGAGAACCCAGTGGGATTTGTGATCGATTTAACGAGAACTGACAATGTTTTGTTGCCCTGAGAGGATAAAATTTGAGATTTCAAGATTTTGAAGCGCAGAATTCTGACCCCAAGAAAGACGATTAAACACAACGCTAAAAAAACCAAAAAAACCCGCCATGCTCACACACGAGCCGGTGAGCGCCAGTTTTGTTTATGCATCACAAAGCAGCGAATTTTACGAGTGACCTGTGTTCGACCTGTACGTCGCGCTCGCTTTGTGACAGTGGGAGGGTAATTTTACATGCTTGCACCCACAAGGCGACTTGACTCGAGACGGTTCACACATGAATTAAGATCCTCACGCATGGTTAAGTTTTAATCTACACACACATGCGGTTTTCATGGCCAGGCAGTAGGAGAGATCCACCAGCCCCTCTCAGGACTCTTCCCGCGTCATCGCTTCCTCATTTGTTTCCTCGCACAAGCATTTAGGTTGATCCGGGGGTCAGTGCTGATTCAGGAGGGGTGTTTTCTGGCTCAAGGCCTCTCTGACCTCGGCGCTGAACTCACACCAGCACACTCGATTTAACTCCAAGGTCAACGCAGTGGACACGTCGTCTTGTTTTGACGTCAAAGAGCGGAGCCCCGTGCGGTGGTGTGGGCCAGCAACCCACGAGGGTTGCACTGGGGCAGGGAAACAGGGCCAAATGGGAAGAACCCGGGCACCGGCACTGTGCTGACGTGGAGATCTCTCTCTCTCTCTGTCTCTCTCACGCTCTCTCATGTCTCTGTTAGCCTGACCGTTCTCTTTGAGTGTGTGTGTGTGTGTGTGTGTGTGTGTGTGTGTGTGTGTGTGTGTTTAGCCAGTAAATAAATGGGAGTTGGATTTGGAATTTTTCAGGTGTAACCCAAATGTAGGATGGTCTTTTGAATTAGCTTTAACTGCTATAAAATCTGTCTGCAGTTAACAAAAATATGAAAACCCAAAAACACCGTAACGTTTGTTTAAGTGGGAATTAAACCTTATATGAGATTTATTCTTAGTTGTGGTGCACAGGTTAGTTACATCTCGGCTCTGCTCTTTTCAGGCCTGTAATCCCGTCCAGGTGTCTGTAGCAACCAGAGGCCCCAGCTACCAAAGTTGGACCCCGTCCACCTCTGTCTCTGGTCACACTAACACGGCGGTGGGTTCTGCTTCTGCTTCTCGGTTCCACATTCTGAGAACATATCACACTTTTAAACCGTACCTGTCATTATTATGTAATCATTTTTAAGACGCAGCTGCAGGGATGGAGGTTTGATGGTACTCACGCACATTTTTTTATTTTTATTTTTTTTGCTTCTCTCGTCAGGTGGCGAAACCTCGGTGCCGCTCCGTCAGTGTTGGTGAACAGTGGCTCCAACAGAACAGGCTGCAGCCGATGAGCGCGTCGCCCTCCCGCACCCACTGCTCCTTCAGGTGAGGCACCGTCCGCCCTCTCTTCTTTTTTGTTCGGTGATTTATTTATTTTTTTCCCCCGTACCTCCTCTCTCATTGCATCTCCGTGCCGTTTTGCGTGGGCAGGAAGGGCCGCGGGGAGGCCAAGAAATGCCGCAAAGTGTACGGAGTGGAGCGCAAGGACCAGTGGTGCACCGCCTGCCGCTGGAAGAAAGCCTGTCAGCGCTTCCCCGACTAAAGCCAGCGAGTGTGAGACCAAAACCTGGATGGATGAATGAGTGCAAAAGACTTTTATCATGAAGAGGATATAAACCAGGGCCTGAGAGCCATAAACAACCATTTTCCTGTGTTTGTTTTACTTTGAACCCGTTTTTTTTTTTTTTTTCTTTCCTAAAGCAACACAAATGAAGTTTTCTGTATCTTTGTATTCTGATCCTGAAAACTGGAGTCTGCGATGGTGCTAACTGTTGGCTGACTTTGACCATGTGACGTGGTAAACCTACAATACTCTGTTCCAAAGCTAATAGTGCTGCCCCTGTCGCTCCACTATATTAGGTTGACTGTTCTCTTTATTCCAGTCCCCTCCCCAGTGACACAGTGGTTATGATGTACATTATATTGTGTGCTTTGAGTTGTCTACAAGTATTTTATACCATTTTTTTTATCGTGTCTTTCAGCCCGCGTACTTTGGGGCATGTTGTTATTTTTCAATTTTCATGTTTTTTGGCACTTTGTCAGAATCTAAACTCACAAAAATAAGCTACGCTTGGTGAGAATCAACCAAGTTTTATGTCCTTCCTATTCCCGTGATGACGTACAACCAGTGTTAATAGCTCTATCCACGAAGTGTAGTGTCACGGGATGGGATTAGAATTAGTGGATGGGGTTTGTAACAGCAATAATATTGGTTGGAAAAAAAAAGTCAAAAATTTACTGTCAAACACAAATTAAAAAAAGATTCAGTTTGAAAGTCTTGTTATTTCTAGTGGGAATGAGTTAGTGTTTTGAGTGTTTACATCCATACACCCACTATCCAATCTGATTACACAATGTAAACAGATTATTATTTACGTTTCATTTTCTTCTTCTTTTGCATGACAGTCCGCAAGGGAAATAGTAAACTACTTTATTGAGTTTTTGCTCTATACACGATTTGCATGACGACTCAAGAATAATGGAGTCATGGTAAAAATGTGGCTGAAAGTGTGCACTGTCCTCATAAATGTCTTTTTTTTTTGTTTTTTTTTGACTTGTTTGGATTGGTACTTAGACTATAGTCACATTCACACTTGCCATGCTCATAGCATTACATTTCAGCAAACACAGAAACACTATCAGGATGCAAACGACTGACCTGCAAATGTGACGGCAAAACAACCCAAGCGGAAACATGTCATTCCGTGTCCTATAATCACTTCCACGGCTAATGTGCAGAGTGTTTCTCCTTTCCTGCTCACATGTGGAACATTAAAGACGGAGTCATAGAGACACCTTCTCCTCGACACCCACCCAGCTTCACGCATATAAGTGAACAGATTTGACTGGGGATTAGATTCGCTTCGGTTTTGCCTCAGCAAAATTTAAAATCAACACCATAATTGCAATTGTTTGGGGCTGTGTGAATAGATACCTTTTAAAGTTATTACTTTAACGTAACATCCAGCTTGTCAGTTTGTCAGTGTAAGGTTTGCAAATTATTTAGGCAGCACATTGCAGATTAATTATCCAGTGGTTTATACAATTATTTTAGATTTGCCAACATTTTCTATATTATTCCAATGGAATATTAGTAAGGATGCAGAAAAAGACACAGAGTCTCAGGAAACTTTTGATGGGAGCCTATTCCACCACTTTAAAATGTAATAATTGAAATTTTAAACAATGGCATAATATGGAACGATAAACTTTAAACACTTAAGTCATATTTAGAAATTATTGTGTAATAAGTCTGGAGGAATCGGAAGCCAGACCTCAGGTCAGTATCAAGGAGTGACGTGTTCCTCACAATGCCACTAGAGGGCAGTAATGTCACACTATCCGGAGGTCAGAAATAGCGACACACTGTATTCAAGACTTGGGCTTAAATACTGAATAGTCACATTTTAATATTAATAAAGAAAACTATTTTTTTTAGGCAGCATATGGTTAACTTGATGTTTTTTAAGTCAATGGATAGAAAAAAACGAGTAGTTATTTTTACATTATATCTATTGCATTAGATAAATCAAGTTTTAGGCCAGTAATTTACCTTTTTTTAAGTAATTTTCCCCCACTTTTACAGACCAGATCTGTTTTTAAAACGAGGGGAGCTGTTCCAAAATGCACAATATACATTAGCCTGCGGTGGATAGCAGCAGTTCACATTAGAAACAGCTGTAGAAGCAATCCACACATTCACACAAGCCAGGTCTTCAGAGAACACCTATTTGTTCATCACATTCAGGCCTTTTATACCAGCACACCAAAAAATATATGTTCAATTGCACTTCTCTAATGCTTTTATTTCACAGAATGGCGTGTAAATGTGCTTAATAAGAAGAACGTCACGATCAAAACATTCCTTGTTACTCAGGGACACAGAGAGAGGTGCAGCGAGATGGCAACAGTCTGATGAGTTCGATGAGTTGCTGAAACCTTGAGCACATGAGGTCAATCTGGCCACGTCACAGTTTGTTTTGCCTCCAAAGCCGAGTCACGGGGACGTTAAATCTGCCGCTACGACTGCTCCTCATGCCTAGGTACTGCCTCAGCAGCTGGTTCACCCGTTTCTGACTGTTCCACTTGCGGGCGGATTTGCGCACACCTATGAACCCTCCATAACGCTTCTGCAATGGCCTCATGGGAGAGCCAATCAGCTTCCTGTATCCATGGCGCCCCCTCTGGAAACCACCAAAGCGTTTGGATAATGCAGTGGCCTCCCGGACCTCATCCTCGTCCCTTTTTAGCTGGCTGTTGCCCCCCACGTATCTCTCCTCCCTCGGCTGCCTCTCTTCATCGAGACCCAGACCCCGCATTCCCTCCCCCTCCTCAGAGGATTCCAGCAGCGATGAGTCATACTGGACGCTGCGCTGCTCAAAGGGCGCTTCATCCTGATCCCCGTCCTGGAAGCTCTCTGCGGCTGCAGACTCCAGCAGTTCGCTGTCTGAGTCAAAGTCAAACGAGGTCAGCCCCAGCTCCTCTCCTGTTCTGGAGGACACAGCACCTCCCCCAGACAGGGTGGGATACTGTGGCACCTTCACAGCGTGTTGGCACACCTCCCATGTGAGCGAGCTGGAGACGTGACCCTCACACTCCAGCAAACACACCTGCAAAGAGGATAAACAGATTACCACAGCCCCTCTCTCTCACAGCCCCACAACAAAGTACAAGCCCACCAAGATTAGCGACTTCAATCACACTCATGGATTCTTGGGTACCATGCTTCTGATTGCTACTGGGACCACTGGGTAGCAGACAAGAACACAAAACAACACTGGGGACGTGATACTGGCTCATTTTCCAGAACTTTTGACTGAACTCTGTAAGGCAGCTCCCCAGAAGTGAAGCCAAATTACCTCGACCGCCCCCTAGTGGTGGGTGTAATCATTAACACACACACAAAAAAAAATTATATATATATATATATACATTTTTTTTGAAGAAATGTGGGGATAAAATAGATCTTAAAAAGGCATCTAAGATTAGCGCTGTGATGTTTAGATTTATTTTTCCACATTTAACACAGGTGAGATGAGCGAGTCAAATTGGATGGCATGACGAATTTGCTGTTGAATATTTTAATCTGGAGGGTTTTTTTTGTTTGTTTGTTTGTTTTTTGGTGTTTGTAATTCCTTCCAATCCTCCGCAGACAGAAGTGGTTGTCTCCTTTATTGACTTCCCCTCCGTTCGTCACCAATTCAGGCGTCGATTCACCATGAAAACACATTGGCTGCACGCCATAAACTCATTATTCTTCCTTCATGAGAAACCTGCCTGTTTATCTGCATCTGCAGCACCAGAGCGCGCTCACACCGCTGAAGCACATGATGGCAAAATAAAAGCACGCGTAAATGAGAAGAAATACACCTTCAAAATAAAACGAGTCTATACACCATTTAATATAAATAATCCAAAATAAATATGAGATATGAAAATGGTATGAATAATATGCTGAAGGCAGTGATTTTTGATTGTTTTCTTGCAGAGCGGGGGAAGGAATGCGCTGGAGTCTGATGTTCATGCTATGGTGGGCTGCTTTATGACAAGTAATTAAAATGATTGAACACATCCTGTTTTGATGAACAAGAGCCATAAATGTATAAGAATCCCAGAGGGGATGATACAACAGGAGAGCATCTTTTCTTCTGCTTCTCCTGTCCTTCATTCCTGCCTCATTTCCCCTTCTACTCCTCCTTAACCCAGCCGACCATCAGAAGGAGGGTCACCCATACAAGCCTGGTCCTTCTCAAGGTTTCTTCCTGTTAAAAGGGAGCACCTAGAGACAATTTTATAGTAAAAGGCGCTATATAAAATGGACAAAAGTGGACAATAGGGTCCAGTCTGGGGAACCTCAGCTCTCAGCATCAAAAACCCTGTGTGGTGTTGTTGGCGGTGGACACATGTTGGAGGTCATGTGATCAACGGTTGTGGCCTGATCTGAACCGGGGCTCCAGCTAGAGGAGTCAGGGTCTGGGTTTTTGTAAAGAACCTAGAGACAATCTAGATTATAACAGATGCTTTATGACTAAAGATGGATTGAACTGAATAAAGAGCACCAGAGCAGAGCCGTTTAGTTGGGTTGGGTTAAAGAAGCGTTAAACCAACTTTAAGAAAATAACACATCCACGTGTTTCCAATGGAAAGTGTGAACAGAATAATACAGCACACTACACAGATGAGTCAAATGAGTCCGTCAAGTTTGCCGTGACCTTTTCTTTTGTTAAATTAGTCATCTTCATTCTAACAGTCTTTCATACTCTAATATGAGATAACTAAAAATTGGTCCTTTTGGGTTGAAGTGGGGAAAACTCCATCAACCGTCCCCCTTCAACAAAAGCACACAGCAACTAAGGTTTACTTTGGCAAGGAAACATATTATATTTACATATGAATTTACTGGTACATATCAGTTTTGTTTTTAAATAATGATGAACCCAAACTGTCATTTTCTGTGGATTACCCAGAATGCCTTTGGACTCAAGGCAAGTATACACACATAGATAGACAGATGTATAAAGGTGCCGTGGTGCTCTGCGGAGAACCTGAGAAACTGAGGACTCCAGCAAGGGTTTGGCCCTGATAAAGCAAGAGCTGCAGCAGGAAAAGGTCCTGCATCTGTAGGAGGAGAAACGCTGGAAGGAAGAGAGTCTGAGGAAGGAGCTTCACAAGGAAGAGGAGAGCCTCCGAGAGCAGCTCTCTGCATGAACGAGGCCCAACAGGACACTTGCAGAGGTTTCTCACAACTCCTAAAGCACTTCAACGTCTCACTACATTCCCTTTACTAACATTTGTCTGATTAAGTATAATTTTGTTGCTGTAGCTCAAGTCTACCCTGATGTTCTCCCAAAGCACAGATCTTTGTCTCCCCAAAGAAGCCGCGGGTCACCCAGGACAGAAAACCCTGCCCTTTACCCTCTCTAAAAGCTGCACTCGTCTACTGCTGTGTCAATGAAACAACTGTCAGCAGAAAAGGATTTAAAAAAAAGATGAATGACACTGAAATGGGGAGTGTACAGCGTGGAACGGAGGAGAACTGCAGGGTTTTATTGGCAGGCCTCTGTGGGCTTGTCACTGTGAGCGCATGTTTCTCCACGGTCATTAACACAACTGGTCATGCAAAAATATCGATTCGGGTAGCTCTGGAGACGCTAATGGACACTTTGTGCATGTTACCACATCAGTAGTCAATCAGTCAGCAGGGAAAAGTAAAGTTTAAAAGCCCTTTAAAAATGCACAAGTAAACAATTTCCAGAATTTTGAATCATTAGGTGCATTCCTCGTTTAAAATTAAAACCGGTGTTGTGCTGTCCAAAAACTTGCATCGAGGAGGAGAATCACATCACGACCTGCATAGCTCAGGTCTAGCTAAGTGGACGTCGTTCCCGTCCTCTTCAGAGTACAGGGAAAGTTGTGCCCTGATATCAGAATGTCTATCATCTGATGAAGGTGTCGGCTACTTCTGAAACATGATTGACAGCAAAAAAAATTGGTGGAAATTACAAACCACCTTGAAGGACAGCAAGTACAAATTATGCCCGGGGTCCTTTCCCCATTTAGCAATTCAATCACTTGGAATGACGTATATATATTTGATATGACTGTTGACGTGAACTGAGTCAGAGAAGTTAGAAAATCACTCCTGTATAGTTTATTAATGGCTCATAATTTGCTGTCTGTGATGTCATCTTTAAAAGTCATTTTCAGCATTTCTGGGTTTGCACTGAGGCAAAAAAGTACACTTTTGGAACAGAAAACATGCTTGTTTTCGCTTTATTCTGTTTTGGGTGACGCTAATCCTCTTATACACATACCGTCCTGCTGCTGTGGATGATCAAAATGGATCAGATGTACAGAAGAACCACCAGCCTGAGCAGAATAAATCCACTCTCGCAGGTATTTTTTTGCCTCATCCTCTGTGAGTGTAAACATTGTTTCATCATTTTCAGCCTGCATACACCCAGCTGCATTTAAACTCCCTGAAAATAGGCGTATATATTTTGATTTAGACAGGCTTTTCTCTCATCCTACAGGCTTTTACCTTGTCAGACATACACTATGTTTTTTTTTTCTTTTTACATCATGACATAGTTTTTCTATATATTATATATTTTCTATATGTAGTAAATTAGCTTTTCTGAAGACAAAATGATGAAAAATGGGACGCACCCGCTAGACTACAGATTAATACAGCCTGCTTCTGCATATCTTGTCACCGCCCCCACCCCGCTAAACTCTCAGTTTGAGGTATAAGAAGCAAATCCCATTTACTCATCAGATCTCGCTCAAACGAGATAAATTGCATTGTTATCGGAAAACCTGCTCACATCAAAGGAACGAGAGGAGAGGGAGTTCCGCCGCGAATCCATCCACGGAAATTAATTATCCATCGTAAATGAAATGAGCACACCAGGGGATTCTCCACATCAGATCAATGGAACAATCAAAAGGAGTTCATGAGTGAGAGTGCTCGTGTGCATGCGTGAGCGCACGCAGTCGCGCGCTTATATACTTGCAAGGCCCGGAGGATCAAAAGGTTGCGGGAGACGCTTGAAAGACTTCATTTTGTTTCAAAAGTGCAGGGTTGGCTTTCGCATACAAGATGAACACCTAGCTGGAGCCCCGGTTCAGATCAGGCCACAACCGTTGATCACATGACCTCCAACATGTGTCCGCCACCAACAACGCCACCCAGGTTTTTTGGGGAGATGATGCTGAGAGTTGAGGTCATCGAGAGT
The DNA here is from genome assembly GCA_015343265.1 of Pao palembangensis. NCBI lineage: Eukaryota > Metazoa > Chordata > Actinopteri > Tetraodontiformes > Tetraodontidae > Pao > Pao palembangensis. The sequence continues at coordinate 9,691,719 of CM027097.1, read as the reverse complement.
GGACTGTATAGTCCATTTTTAACTAGTTCTTTATATTAACTAACTAACTATTATATTAATTAACAATTTATGACAAAACAAGACTCCAACTTTAACAATGTTTCAAATTTTTCAATTCAATTCAGTTTAATTCATGTAGCGCCTTTTACAATAAAATTGTCTCTGGGTGCTTTACAGAGGCAGAAACCCAGAGCCGGAACCTCCAGGTAAGCACAGCAGCAAGGAAAAACTCCCTTTTAACAGGAAGAAACCTTGAGCAGGACCAGGCTAACAAGGAGGAACCATCCTGCTGAAAGCCGGCTGGGTTTTGAAGAACTTCCTGGCAATTGTTTTTATCCTCGTTCCTCAGACCTCATCCTTCGCTGCTCTTCCTTAATCCTCTAAACTATCCAGCTCACACACAGCACACATAATTGGCGTGCCCCGGACAAAGAATGTTGTTACTGGTTAAAATAACTGGTATTGATTTGGTCACAGTGCTCATCAGTCCTGGAATGGATAGGTACAGACGTAAATGTTCTTCCGCTGACGGTAACAACACCTAAATCTGGTTAATGATCAGTCCATATGAGGCGCGGACCATCGTTGCTGTGTTTACCTTCCTTTGTGATATTGAGCGATGGTAAAATTCGGCTGTGCTTCACTACTGAAGGGAGGAATATTGCCAGGTAATAACCTGTCAGATTTTTTCATTCCACCTCCATTTGTTCCAGCAGTCTTTGCTGGCCGAAGCATTTGAGGACACGAATACAGCCGACGGTGCACTTCCTGTGTTTGCTGTGCTGCTGACGCTGCTCCGGTACAATCTCTCGGACAAACTTCTTATAATGTTCGTTTTAGTTTCATGTATCATGACAGGACCTGCGATGCACGGCGCGTTCTCGTTGACATTTTTAAAACGGTGTTTGTGGTCCACCTTTGGGAGCGGCCTTACCCCAAGGGTGTGCTAGCTTTCCTTTACTGCGATCGGATGATGTAGGGAGATGATTACTTCAAACTCAGATTAGCTAAACGTCTTTTCTGCCATCACAGCTTCACCAATCTGCTGTTAATCCTGTAAATTACAGTTTGCACCATCTGCACCATCGTGGCTTTGACTCTTGACTGGTGCCGATTGTTAATGTGCGCAATGGAGTCGAACGTAAAGGATTTCACAAATAAGACAACTTTTAATGATATCAAGCGCTAACATTGATTATAGGAATACGAACAAAAGCTGTATGGATAGCGCTATCCAATAAAATGTGTGTACCTGGAGCATGTATTAATATGTATTATTGTCTATCTCATGAGTGTGTACATCACACACACAAACACACACACACATTGAGGCTGGAGTGTGAAACAATAGAATTGCTCCCTGGATTCCATCTGTGGCTCAATAGGAAGGCGGATAGCACAATGAGGAACTGATAAAATGTGTCAGTCATCGGCGTAAGCTCGAGCTGATGATACGGAGCAGCAGTCAATTACAGACTTCCATTACAACTACCCCAAAAGGTCCCAGCTGTCTTTCTCTGCATCATTATCAGCTAAATTAGCCGTCCTGCGCTTATTCATGGGCGCCCGCAGACTATTTTTACCCGCTGACGTGTCTCGCGTGGTCATGGAAATGAGATCGCACTTCGCCATCAAGTTTTTGCTTTTCAGGAGGGAAAAGGTTCATACCCCTTCAACACAAATGCTGAGGAGTTTGTCCTTGCTCGAGAGCACTGCAACAGGTGCCGCAGACGCCTGCAGACTTGGATGAAACTGAGGCCCACTTTACTGTCTACTTCCTGGTCCTGCAGTCGTAACCACAATGCAACAGGTGCTAGTTACTACGGTAGTGGGAGGTCATATCTGACTCTTTTAAAATTATTTTATCCTTTTAATGTTTATATCTGGACTAAATCCGAATCCTTTTTGGTGAACTAGACATACTAGACATTTATTTATTGTTACATTTCAAGAAGAATGTTGTGTTTCATTAAAACAAACAAACAAAAAAAAACATCTGAGCACCTCGATCAGAAACTTTTTGCAGTTTTTCAGGGATAAAAACCTAGATTTTTTTAATGTAATCAGATCTTTGTGATGTCATGCAAGCTAGGCCAGTGAAGCACCATGTTTGTCATGTCTTCTTACTACACAGCAGCATGTGTGCACATTTTCAGTGCATACGTGCACACATTTCGATGTTTTCTGTCATGTACTTTTTCAACTACCAATTAAACATCACTTACACTCTTGTAAAGACTGAAATCAGACACGCACACACACAAAAAGCATATAACAGGTGTTCTTTTCACAAGGCGAACACACTCACCAGGGTGTTGAATGCTTGTTGCAGCTGCTGCTGCTGCACGAGCAGAGCACAGGCCGCACACTCCCCCTGGCAGTCACTGCGTCCAGGGGTGAAGAGACACGCCAGCAGCACCACCAGGTACCACAGAGGGATCTTCATCGCTCAGCACAGCCAGACAGAGGAGGGGCAAACAGGGGCCCAACAGTTAGAGGAGAAGTTTCTGAAATGAGGGTCCCCAGCCGGAGAAACGGGGGCAGGGGAGGCAGCACCTACAGGGACCAGCCTACAGGGAGAAAGCAGACAGCGGTGCATACAGCGTCAATACCAATTCACAGGGATCATTAGCTGGATTTGGGCGGTCAGTCAAAGCGTTGGTGTCGGGAACGAGTTCAGCCAACGGCAGGAGAGAAAGAACGTGTGTGTGGGATGGAGAGAAAGCGCAGCTGGAGGAAATGAGCGAGAAAAATGAGCATATGTCTGTGGGCAGGAAATCGCTGCAGCAGGACGGAGGTGTGGACGACTGATGGAAATCAGCCTGCAGAAGTGGTTAAAAAATAGATTTATGATGATGAAAATATCTGTATGAGTTTTCAAATGAACCATTCTTACAGGATAACACATTTCAGTATCTGTCATCAAAAGGTCTGCTGTACTTGACCTCCAGTCCCTGACCCCATCTGTCTGCCACAAACCACAATATCACCCAGTAACCCAGAGATAACAGAGAGAAAACAGCCAATCAGGACCCCAGGGATTGTTTTCTGCCTACGCAGCCTCAACGCAAACAACCGCTGCTGTCTGTATTGTTTCTTTACCGTTTCTGCCTCCAGGTGGCAGCGTTATCCTCTCACGTCAACAATTTTAGCTGCAGTAAAACTTGTGAATGTGCTTCCCTGAGTTGATCCCATTGATCTCCAGTTGTAAACGAAAATCAGGTCCCCCACACTGCCATTAAATCTGCTCACTGGTGCAAAGCAACACCGACTTTTTAAAACACTATGGAACAGTGGCTTTCCTATACATGCAAAGATCAGTAACACATATTGGTGCAGCCATTAAAACAAACTTCACTTAATCTCAGACCCTCTTCAGAAGAAAGCTCTTTTAAATAATCTTGAAATTAAGGTAAAGAATTCACAGTAAAGTCATCAAAGGCTGACGCAAGTCATTAGCGACACTAAAACTGCACCAAACTGCTCTCACGTAAATGTTAATAAATAAGTAAGAACTAGCACCATGCGGTTCACCACTCAATAGCGTATAAAACAGACAGTGTGTGGCTGCAGCCCACTTACAAATATGAATAGCTTTATGGGAAATCGTTAAAGGGATCTCTTTGTTTGCTTTGCCGGGCGTTTCGTGCAATGAGCATTTGCTGGAGTCCTGACTCAGCCCATTTTCATAATGTTCTGTTCTCTGTTAAGTAGCCCTGACTAAGTAAGATGAATAAATGACCAAATCAGCAGTACGTAAGTGATAACGTGGGTTCTGGATATTTACCAAGATGCACATTAATGTGAGCAGGCATTCCAGGTCACAGCCGCCAGCGGTGTTGTTGTGATGAATAAAGTTGTGTCTATCGTGGGCCTTATGATTAAACATTTGTTTGCACATTCAGCCTGTTTGGAGCCTTAATAATCACCACAGAAAAGAAAGCCATTATCGGTGGCCTTTGTACGGATGATGACAAAATTGAATATGACTTTTTAAAAATATTATCATTGACTTTTTTTCCCCACCAACTAAATCTCCACGGCGACAGACTCGTGTGTTTAATTAGCCTGATTATTGAACGACTGCTTATCTTTGCTTTGGATCGAAGCGCCGTCGGTATTTGCGGTTGCGCTGGGGAATGCGCTGGCCGCTGGCTGCCATCTTTCATTTACGCCATTACTGTCAGTCAGAAGGAATCGACGAAGACATCAGGCGGTAATGGGCCGGCGGTGTCGTCAATCTGCTTTCTGCTGTTGGAGTGAGTTGTATTGATTAGCGGTGCCACCTCGTTGACACAGGATGGTTTTAAGTGTCTCTGCTTGCCTGCTGTTTATTTATTACAAGCTCCCATGTCGTTTTGCCAAAGAGGCGCCTTCTTGGGCTGTTATTTGTCTTCTAACAGCTATCTTTTTCTCTACATTAATGACCAAAGCAAACAAAAAACACTTTTCTTCGGTTTCCTCAGAAAAAGCCCTCAAGCGCAGTTTTAACCATCAACATCAATGTTTTGTTTGGTAAAATTCCTTCACACGTAGTTTTCTTCACTGGATTGAAACAATCTTGATACTAATTATTAACAATTTATTCTTAAAAGTTAAGAATAATTTCCATATTTGTGCGTGATAATGGCTTAGTGCTGTTTTCCTGAAGATCTTTAAACTCTAAAGAGGCAGAATGGATGAATCAAATAAGGTCAATTTATTGAGGAATACATTCGTTCAAGGCAGATGGCCCACGGAGCTCCTAAAAAGCCAGGAACCAGCCGGGGCCTTATCCCGGTGACCTCGTTCTCGGTCTTTTAAGCTCCATTTAAGCTTGCATTGCCTATAAATTTGCATACTATTCCAGTTCCTTCATGTGATGGATAATCTATGTGACGGAGCAGCCGGTTCACTGGGACGGGCTGGGTGATGAGTAATATTATGACGTTTAGGTAAAGGGGGAAGGGGGAGGCCCCCCTACCTGGGGTTCTGAGAACTGGCTACAGGAAGTTCATCCTTGGCAAATATCAACAACATGCATTAATAGAAGAAGGCTGGAAGGAAGCTGGAATATAAGAGAGGGTTTGTTGTCCTTCTACTTCCAAGGTAGTCTTTCCATTACGCAAAATGGATGATTTTAGCCAGGTTTTCCCATAATGAACACGCTGTTTGAGCTTCCATTAGCGCGAATAAGACCCTGAACATTTAAGGTGTTTTCAAGACAGAATTTTTCTTTGCCTTCTATCAACCCGGTGGGAAGAGCGTTCGTGAATCACCGCTGCTCTCGCGCATTACAGCTGCACTTCCTGGCGTGTTGTTGTTTTGTTCTATTTTTGATGAGCCTAAAATACATAAAAGCGTGGTATTAAAGATCTTCCATTAGAGCGAAACACACTTTCAGACTTTTTGTTAGAAAAAAATATATATATTTGCTCCATCAGACATTTAAAATGTCCAAATGGTAAATAATAAAATGACAAAGACAAGAAAGGAGTGCATGAAGTTGCATTAGCTGCTCTTCAATGCACATGTCAGTTATTTACATCAAGTGAAAGAGTTTTGTTTATTTTTTTGGGAAATCAATGTTTTTTTCCATTTCCATGCTGCTGGTGATGCCTCTGAAACTGGAGAACCTCCCAGGAACCTTTCAGACCAGATTAATTTAAAATTCACCTGTGAACTGTTACGCTTCCATACTTCCATCCATATGGAATATGTTTATAGATAAATAAAATGACAAAAAAAAAAACACTTTCATTTTTGAAGCCGTTGTTGGGAAGGGCAGAAAAGATGATCATGCTTTTTCCACACAATTCTATTTAGTCCCTAATGGGGCTTTTGATGCAGGCACCAAGGGGATGCAGGTAACAGCTGATGGATAAGCTGCCTGTAGATCACATCCAGAGTCACAGACTGCTACAGTAGGGCTATCCAAGGGATAAATTAGCATGGGCAGTTTTAATGACAGGTGGGGAGGGGGGGCACTGGGGGGTCATGAATGTGTGCGGAGGAGAAGAAAGGCTCCGTTCCCATGCCTGACAAAGCTCTGACTCACTCCATCTTGTCCATTAGTCGTCGGCATGGAACCAAACGGCACAAAGGAGTCTGCTAATTCGCAGATAACCTAAAGGTCGTTCTCGCTCCCCATTTCCCTCCTTGTTCCCGCTTCGCACCCACTTTGCGCTTCTTCCTGTGCGCCGTCTCTCTCCCTTTCTTTCTCCATACTTCAGTGGGTTTTTTTTCCACGTCTGCTCGGATATTTTATCTTTAATGACACGCTGCGCAGGTGGCCGCTCCCTTCCACTGCGTAAGTCTTCATTACTAAAGGCCAAGCTGCAACCAGGACCATCCACAGATCCATGGCAGGAGGACGTAGTCACCACGTAGGAAGGGAATAAAAATGATTTAAGGTCCGACTCCGACATATTCTGTCTCATGGGCCATGGCAACCAGTTAATTCTTCATAATCCGAGGTGCTTTGTGTGTTTTATCGTATGACGTCCTTTAACTGGCCGTTGGAGGGTGTTGACCCTGTGTGAGGACCAGTAAAGACCGAAGATATGATGACATTAAAATTCCACATCCACAGTTTCTTCAAACCAGAATTCCTTGAAATAAAGTGTACAAAACTAAAGTCACCTATCTTTTCTTTTCTTTTTTTTTTTTACAGCTTTACAACACTAATAAAGCACAATTGCCTACCCTTCTCAGACTTCTTCAAAGTACCAAATCATTCCTCTTTCTTGCATCTGTACATCCTGGTGGAGTGGCACACTTGCTCGGCTGGCCCAGACTCATCCCTGGTGCGCAGCAATAAACAGCTGATGCTAACGTTAAACATACAGGCTCAACTAGCCGCAAAAACACTCCATGTCTTGTTTTACTGCTAGTGTTTAATTTAGTGTTAAATTTCTGAATGGCCACGCTTTCTGGTGAAACACCAGTGCTGGCACATTATACTTGTGTCTAACCAAGTTTTTCTATTTCTCTTCTGATGGTATTTAACTTATATAACTTCTACTGCAAGAAGGGGGTGAGAATGTAACCTCTGCTTATTTGCACCCACAAACTTTTCAGTCACCATGGCTTGTGTGTGGTACTTAATACGGAATTATACTTTCCATCAGAGGTGTGATGCTGGACACAGATTTGCTCTTGAATCTATGCTGTATTATGTTTGCTATATTTTGTATATTTGTTTTATTCTCTCTGTCCTGTCTCCCGCTTCCTCTCCTCCTTTACCCAGCCAGCTTTCAGCAGGATGCTTCCTCCTTGTCAGCCTGGTCCTGCACAAGGTTTCTTCCTGTTAAAAGGGAGTTTTTCCTTGCCGCTGTGTTTACCTGGGGGTTCAGGCTCTGGGTTTCTGCCTCTGTAAAGCACCTAGAGACAATTTTATTGTAATTTTATTGTATATAAATAAACTGAACTGAACTGAACTGAGTCCAGGTTTTTTTTCCTTAATACTGTTTTTACTTGTTTATTAAAGCAGCGCTGCTCTTTTAAGTAAAGAAAATCCTCTTCATCTTCATTGCTTTGCCAAGATAATGATGTTTCAAGCATCAACTGGCCAGAGTAATATTGGTGGCTTTGGAGTTGTCCTCTACATCAGTCTCACTCTGTTAGCGTCTCCTTTTCCGAGATCCTGCTATCGCTCAACAAAGGTGGTGCTCAGGCAAACGCAACTGCAAAGCATGACAATGAAAGCAATTAGGCTCTCACTTTAACTGCAATTATAGCTCCAATCAATGCTGCAAAGGCCTCTTAAATCTAAATACTTTGAATGCCTCAGTGGCTGTGAGCTTGTGTCGAACTATGCAGCCTTCAAAAGCAGGCGGCAACATGTTAGCGCTCCATTCGTCCCGACGCATCAGACCAGCGTGTTGTCAAGATGTTAACAGACAGTGTCTCTTTGCAGCATGTTTATAGACGATACTGGAAGTCACAGCGTGAACTTTGATATAAGAGCGTGAGATAATGTGACACTGTACTCTGGAGCTAAAATTCAAATGGGAAGCAATTAAAAAAAAAGGACGATTTAAGCATCTCAGATCTTTGGTCTTTTCTAAATGTAATCATATCTCCTGGGAAAATCTGGCTGGCCCTGGTAATGGCATGCTTTTATGACATCTTACAGGGCACGCAGATTGTCTGAAATGATCTTTTTTGTCTTCCCTTATACCCTGCATAGGCTATAACACTTTCACATTAGTAGAAAAATTAAGTGGAGATGTGACACTTCTATTCATATCGGCTTCCTTCCGAGGTGCCATCATATCAGATCAACTGAGCATATGATTAGCATCCATCAGTTGCACTGCTGGAGTTTCTCTTAATTGCAAGCACATTTGCACCTGAAAGCACACGCGCAACACAACCATTGCAATCATTTCCAGCATCAAACTCGTGTTTCATGCAGGGAAATCACACCAACAATCATCTCATTTACTGTAGTCCCCATGAAACTCAGTTAAGAGCCCCAAAAATAATATCATCAAAAAGCAGTTCAAATAGACCACGTAGTGTTGTACAAAATGCCTAAATGCATATTTGAGTTAAAGATAAGATTTCCTATTAGAAACATACTGTGGTGGTGTTATTGTATTATACTGAAGTAAACTCTTCAAATGTCTAATATTAACGGTGCGTTGTTAAATGTTTGGGGCACTTACTGACCTCTAGTGGTAACAATACAGAAGGCAAGAATTTTATTTCCACGACTGCAACCTTCAAAATCTCCAGTCAAGAGGTTCATTGTTCAAAGTGAGGAACTTTCACGGGCAATCAAATCTATAGTGGAAAAACGCAAAACAAAAACATGTGGATTTATATGATGATTAACATGCAGATTAGGTTAAATAAACTAAATTTCTAACCGTGTTTCAGTCCTTGTGTTGTCTCCTTTCATGGACTGGTGACCGAAATTTGAATAATATAGTTTAAAGAATTTGAGGCAATTATTTGTTTTAAATACGTAATGACAGCATAAATTACTTTTGTTAATACTTGAATGCATTTTCATTATTTCTGATAACTGGAATCAAGGTGAAGTGGCTCCTTCATGCGTGTCTCTCATGTCACCAAATTTAAAGGAGCCCAGTCAAAGCTGGGGAGTCGACGCTAAAAAAAATTAAGCGAAGTGGGTGCTTATGGAGGGGCAGTGTGATGCCCTCAGCCCTGCAGCATCACTTCCCAGCGGTCCGGATGCTGCAGACCGCTGGACATCACCGCGGTGTCGTCATTGATCTGGCTGCTGTTAAGCAGCGTCGACACCTGCGCTAATCCGTTGGACACGGAGCCGAGGGGAAGTCTAGGACGGAGGACGGAGGACGGAGAGGTTGCGAAAACTGAGTACAAAAAAAAAAACAACCTACAGTCAGGCAACAGATGTTGGACTGTTTTATTCCTCATTGAATCCAGTCTCAAAGTGAATTTGTGTATGTAGAAACAATGAAAGGATGCTGAATCTGGGAAGGTTTTAAGCATTGTAGTCTACTAAAATAAAATGGTAAACAAGGCAGCAAACAATATTTGTAAATGGAATTATGTCACAATTCTATTTTTTTCCCTATATGTTTTACCAATCACACAATGCATGATTAGATTTAAGTCAAAAAGTGGACTTTGGATTTGGAGAAATTAGAGCATCTTTATGGCTGCTGCATTTACATACGTGGACAGGCTCGTGTTTTGTTTTGTTTCTCAACCATTTTTAATTTCATTTTTGTCTAATGACACTTGAAAAGGAGAAGCAGTCCAAATCTATTTTTCCACACACAAAAGGAGAGTAAACAAAGGCAGATGATAAGTGAAATGTTTACTGGGCAAATGAATACGCCATCTCTCCAAAATATTGTGCTGTAAACATGTTTTCTGACATTTCCCCGTCTGGATCATCTCTCTGTGAATGGCACATTACCCACTCCTTTTCTCTCTCCCTTTTCTCCGTCTGAGTGCCGGCGTTGCTGATAATAACCGAGGATTATGCACATTCATTACCATTACCATTAAAACCATCACGATTATGTGCTTAGCAGAAGGAACTCGATTCACTTCAGATATATATATATATATATATATATATATCATTTTTTTTTCCTTCCACTCTTGGTGGTTGACGTTGAAGCTGCTTTAGGAATAAAAAAAATGTTTTGCACAGATTTCCTTTAGAGCTGACTTGATTTTCATTAGATGGAAAATTCTGCTCAACTGGCAGAAAGTAGCGGCGGAGTGTAACGAGATAAAAGAGTTCCCCTTAAAGTTTTATTGAGTGAATTGAATGGATCCATTTAACTGGATATTCTAACATTTCCCACATATTTCCCGCTGATGTCAGAAACATTTCGGCGCGGCTGAGGAACTAACTGCTTTTTCATTTCCATCTTGCTGAGCTGCTGCCGGTGGCTGCTTTACAGCCACGGGGGACACAAACTGTAATGGACAAAAAAAAAAAAAAGAATCCTCTCAGGGGAGGCTGTCAAAAGCCAAAATTACAGTAGAAAACTAACAAGACAGGAAGAGAGAGGCTCTTCCCAGTGAGCGTCCCCAAACCAGCAGCCCTCCCTCAGGATCTATTAGCCAGGTGCTTTTCCTGCATAAATGATAACAAGTCCTCTACGCATTAAGACTTTCCTCCTGTCTTTGGTATTTATTTGCACCATCACAGGTAAGATCACACTCAGGCGCAGGTCACACTCGAGCACTCTCTTACCTGTGTGTGTGTGTCGTACAGATGTTCTCTGCCGGTCCTTCCTCTGTTTGGGGGCTCAGCTTGTATCCTTAGGCTAAGGGCTTCAACAACTGAATGCATGCCTCCTCTGAGGCTTCTTATAATGGCACACCCCTTCCCTCCTGGTTCAACCCTCTGCCCCCCCCATCCCTTCCTCTGTAGATCACCGTTCACATCATCGCGGAGGCGTGTTGGAGAGAGGGTGGATTCCCCCATCCTGTTACGCACAAACCTTTGGTCGTGGCCCCCTTCTGACGTAGGAGGACGCATTTTTGTCTTCATTTGGCGTCTTAATAGGGCTCTAAAATAAACACTACCCACCATGAAATTGATTCAGAATTCCCATGCCGAAGGTGTCCATAAAACCCACAAACTTGCTGCCAACTTGTTTCCAAGGAGGGGAGTAGAGCGCTGCTTTGAATTGATCATTCACTCCCAAAGCAGACGTAGAATAATGGTCACGGAAACGCAGCTAGACGGCAGAGGGTCGATAAGGTTGTTGTGCTGGGACAAAGAAAAGAAAGAAGCCTCTTTTTTGTGGCGCCCGAGAGGACGAGATGTTATCTCTGGGGATGAATCCCGGGGTGAAGGGCAGTGAATGGAAGGAGCAAGCAGCCCTTGCTATTCTGCAGGAAGGGAGGTTAATATGAGTCAGCTGGGGGGGGCGGGGGGAGAGCGAGATGTGCTCCAAACCCACATGAGTTATGGGGATGCAAATAAAAGATTTCTTGATTTCCATTCAAGATTTCTGCACCACCGAACCTCCGCCCAGCGGGCGTGCTGTTACTGATGATTACTGATCAAATATTGTGGCGCGAAACTTATTTTGGTGGAAATGCAGATTCAGATTTATTGGCTTTTAAAAGAAAGGCCAGAGAATGGCTTAAGTCAAGCGTCCCTGATTGCTTTTCGGGGTTATAAGGAGCCGGAGTTGAGCAGATAACCGACCGAACAAATAATTCCCATTTTCAGAATTCCCTGACGTTGTGCTGTGCTGCCAATGCGGCTATCCGATGAGCGTTATAATCAGAACAAGTGTTATTAACCATAACTGACATTACCATCAGCTGCTGGGTGCTGCTGGGCCTGAGAGCCATCTGAAAGTGATGGATGGATCAGCTGCGTGGACAGAACCCTGCGTGTGGCAGAGATAAGGAGCCCAGAAGAACAAGCGGCCGCCGCGAGGCCTGTCTGTCGTAGATACGGCTGTTATCCGCCGGCGGTCGCACGCCTCTCCTGGTGACCAAGCGTCAACGATTTTCTCGGCAACAGAGAGGATCACGCTTATAGCTTGTAATGCTGTTCGCGTTTAAGCTTTTGTTTAGTCGAAGCAAATACACATATGCATCTAAACCAGGGGTGGACAATTCTTTAGCCTGAAGGGCCGCGTTGGGTTTTAGATCTTGATGAAGGGGCCGGCCAGGTGGTGCAGGAAACTAACCCCACAAATGAGGATCGGAGGTTAGCTAAAAATCCTGCTTGATGGTCTATTGACTGAGAAAATATTTAGAAGAGGCTGTAAACTGGTCCAACCAGAGATGGATGATGAAGCTCCAAATGATGTTTGGCCCCACCTTCTTGAGAGGACATGTTAGCATGCTAGCTGAAGGGGGGGTCTGGATCTTTTTCTAACCAATCAAGCTGACAACCCTCTTCATTTGGCTTTCAGATAAATTATTGTGAAGACTCTGCGGGCCGGATTAAATAGTTAATCGGGCCACACATGGCCCCCGGGCCTCAGTTTGCCCACCTCTGCTCTAAACACAGAAATCATTTGATGATTTGACTGAAGTGATTTAGTGAATACGGATGCTCATGTAAAACTTCAAAAGCAGAGATATTTTTTTTGAAGCAGAACCTCAACTCTTTGTGTGGCAGAAATAGTCTTCCCTCTAAGACCCGAGCTTTCCTCCGACGGCAGTCTTACACGAGGATTAGAAACACAACGATACCCTCTTTAGAAAATGTAATTGGTTTTCAATCAGCCACGCCATAGCGTGATAGCTGTCGAGAGTTCAGTTACGTCGCTGCGATGAAATGAAATGAAAAAGCCATTGCGTCAATCGGCACCTCAGTCATTCTGGAGCTGCTCAGTTGCTGGTGCACTTAAGACCCAAGTTTAAAGGGCACGCTTCAGAGTTTGGAATGCTAATGAAGAAGCAAGCATCTTGGAGCATCCTGGAAAGCAGGCCGACACCACCCTGGCCAGTTTGGGGCAGGGAAATCAGGTTCATTTTGGGTGATTTACACGTTGGGGTTGCTCAGTTTGTAAGCTTAAAGCGCTCGTGGGGCAGGTTTCAATGGAGCACATTTCTGTTTCCTTGGGGTTTTCTTGTCTCTGCCTTTGCAGTGATGGTTTCGGGTGTTTTTCCATCTTGAAGAGGATAACAAGGAAGAAGGCGTCTTCTATCAGTTCTAAAAATTGCTTGCATTCATCCTTTCTGCCATAAATCAAACATTCTAAAAAAAGAATCCAGGTCCTGGTACCTTTATGTCGTGTTGCTTAAAGTGAGTCTATGGCGTCATCTCTTCCAAACATTTAGTTTAGTGAACAAAACTCATTAAAAAAAAAAAAAAAAAAAAAACATTTTCGGAAAATAACCAGAAAAATGAGTTGTGATTGCAGCACGTCTCCAAATACGCATCAAAATCATACGTTCATTCATGTTTAATTGGTGTGCACTATTTTGTTATTTTTTTCAAGACATAGTCATTAAATTACATTAAATTAAGTAGGAAAATATGATGACTAATGACGTAATCATCTGGGCTCCCCAAAACGGTCTAGTTCATGAAGCTCCCACAACTCGCCGGCGGAGGGTGGCTGGCATCCACTCTTCTTTCTCCTGCAGAGGGGTTTTACCAGCCCTCTCCACAATTAAACGCAATCATGTGAAACCCAGATCGTGGGGAGTTAAGGATGATCTCTGTCAAGGTTTATGGCAGCCTTGCCTTTCATTTGCCAAGACACAAAACAAAATTAAAATCTAAACCTTCAACAGTGGAAATAACGACCCCTCTGCCTCGGAAATCTGTATGAAGTCAAAACTGCGTGTTACAAACGTGTAAATAAATATGTATACCTTCACATATACAGTGAAAAGTAAGAAAATCTAAGCTGTAACGCAAAGGCAGTCCTCTGCGAGTCCTCTGAGAATGACAAACATCGTTCGTGGAAGAGTGACTCTGGAATTGAATGGAATGTTTACTGATGACTGCTCTTCGTGTTTGAGGAGGGATAGTCCTCTGGATTAAATGCAAGGGTTTTGACCTCAATCAGGGGAAATAATTACTGTTGCCCCTCCTGCTGGTGGACTCCATAATTAGCCTGCAAAGCCCTTACAGAAGCATAATGAATCTGAAACAGAGGTGCTGAAACCCATAATTCTTATTTGACTCATTAACATCGTTTTGGAGCTCCTGGGATGTTTGACTGAATTTGTTGTAAAAATTCATTTTAGGTTTTTGTGTGCGGTTCACTTAAAGAGTAAATTCTGAATGCCCTCAAATACTGTGCCCAATGTCTGCACAAAGCTATCTGTCAAAGCAAGTGAGATATGATAATAGACCAGAGGGCATTTGGATCAAGATAAAAATAAGTGAAGTGTGACTAGCTCCATCTTCCTTCGGTAATGAGTTGAATTCAGGTTTGGCCTCTGATAGAAGCTATGGATCATATAAGAGCACACACGCAAACACAGCAGAACGTATTCAATGCACTCGTTTGAATACTGCCTTTCTCTTTCACAGGGTGCTTTTGTGCGATGAATCACTGCGTTTCTTATTATATTCTCTGAAGGCAACCTCTCACGCGCGCCTGTGCCGTTACCTTTCATCAACTCTGTTGCTATTATTGTGGCAACTAATGCAGTGCCTGTTTTTGCGAGTGTTATCATGTAGTTCTGCATGTGTAAACTGGCCAGGCTTTAAAAAAATCCATCAGTTCTCTAGGGATTCATTTTATCGTTATTCTTCTAATAACTGGAATTTCAGACACACACACCCAAACACACAAACGCGCACACACACACACACACAATATCAAATATATATGCAGTTGTGAAACAATTTCTCATCGCAACCTGGCTTCAAATCCTACAAACTCTACCAGGTAAAAGTGTGACTAAAAAAACAAAATATGGCAAAAAAAAATTACTTTTTATTCATATGAAAATTATAAAATGTTTTATGAATTAATGTACCTAGTACACATATGATTCTAGATTATATTTCTATGATTATAAAGATTGAAAAACATAATAAATGAATACTAAATATTCCACTTCCCGCAACCTTTGACCTTAGTTGGAATTATAAAAGAAAACTATTGGCTTTGCTCTGAACCAATCACAATACGCGTCTGAAATGCCGCAGCCAATCAAGGCTCATGTATACATAGAGCGGGACGTTTTCAATTTCAATGCGGAAGTGAGGGGTTTTGTTTAGAAAAGAAGAAAAGATAAGCGTTCTTAACGTGTTAAAGATGAGGCGATGCGGTTTTCATTCATGTGTCGCTCAAAACCCTTAATTTGCTGTGAAACTAACGAAGCTGTTATAGGTAAGTGGGAAACTGCCTTTTTCACCAAATTGCTAAAGCAAAGCCTGACACAGACCGATGACGTTAGCATTTTCCATACACGGAAAAATCCGACAAAGCAGCATAAATCGACAGAACACTGGTCTTTTTTTTAAAATCTAATTCCCAACACGTATCTAATGCACGGATAGAAAACAAAAAATTAATGTAATACGATTTTTTTTCGCAATATATAGCGAGTAAAGTGTAGAATAATAAATATTGTACATGGTATTTGGCATTCTTGGCACTGGTTAAACTAAAAACTACAGTTTGTTTTGTTCTCAGTGTTTGCAGTTGTTTAGAGAGATGGAAGAGCTCTACACTTTGGAGAAGGAAGTCGGACGAGGCAGCTATGGTGTGGTTTTTGAAGGCCGTATCTCCAAAACGGGACAAAGGGTAGCCATTAAGCGGCTTCCCTGCAGTGACCCCGAGTGTATTGAACTGTACCTGCAGGAGCTTTGGGCTATGCGAGCTACAGCCAAGAACCACATCAATGTCATTGCACTACACAGCTGCCTCCTGCAGACCGGGCCCAGGACGCTGAAGCCCCTCACACCAGGGAAGCTGCCCATAAAACTAGTGGAGAGTGTCATGAAGGGGAGTGTTGCCAAGGCGTCTCCGAACCAGGAGAGGAATAACCCCCAGTCTTGCACGCAGAGAAGGTCTAACTCTGTCTGTGGACTTAAGGACAGGACCAACACCTTACAGACCAAAGGCCAAGACAAGGCAAAGTCAAACCCGCCTGATGATTCAACTCCAAACAGGCCTCAGATCAGAGGTAGGAAGAGACCTGCCCCTAGGCAGGAGGATCAGCCAGCGCCCCTGCACGGCTTGGCCCTGTGGCTCGTGATGGAGTACTGCGATGGGGGCGACTTGAATCACTTCCTGCTCTCCAGACCGCCAGACAGCCAGCGTAATCACGCTGTAGTTCAACAGCTCTGCAGCGCTGTGGCCTTCTTGCACAGTCTGGGTATCACCCACCGGGACCTGAAGCCGGATAACGTTCTGGTCTGTGTGACATCGAAAGGCCCTGTTGTTAAGGTGGGGAGATTACTGACGATTACCCAGTTAGTCGCTGAGGCTTGATGTGTGTGCGATTAAACACACTGCATCATTATTTAAAGTGCAGTGACGTCTGTAATGATTTGGATACTGACGTCATTTCTTCAATCGTGGGCATTATAACGTAACAAAACAGATGCTAGGTGTCTTAGTCAGTAGCTACGCATCAACAGATTGTTAATAGCAGTTGATAGGGCTAACTTCCTGAATTGGGGATTTGCTTTATTTGCCTAGATAAATGCTAGATACATTTGTAACAGCGAAAGCCAGATGTTCGGGACTAATTTCAGATTTGTGCTGTAGGTGGCAGACTTCGGTCTGAGCAAAATGAGCGAAGGTGTGAGCGAAGGTGTGGCCGAAGGGCACCTGACCAGGCAGCGCTTCTCCTCCACCTGCGGCTCTGACTTCTACATGGCTCCGGAGGTGTGGGGTGGACTCACCTACACAGCTCAGGCAGACATCTTCTCCCTGGGCGTGCTCTTCTGGGCTGTCCTGGAGAGAATCACATTTGTAGAAGAAGGAACCAGGCAGGAACAACTGGGTGAGTGTGCGGAGGACAGGATAGTCAGCGGATGCTGGTGCATCCGTTCCTTAAACCAAAGAATATGCAGTCCAACGCTGAAAGCTCAGATGTCTGATTCAAATATTTCTTCATTAACGGTGCGGTGTGGAGATGCGAGAGGACAACCGTAGCCCTCCCTGAAAGGTTGCGTGTGTGTGGCTGTGATGCGACACCTCACTCTGCACCGATTAACTGGCTCATATTAAAAATGTCACATTCCATACATCATACGTTTATTAACCACGGATGGTGCAGTCATGATTCTAAATGGCAATGAGATGAATGATTATGGGATGTACTTCCTGACGTGGATGATAATGGTACTGTTTTTTTCTAATCTAAGGTGACGGTATATTAATTCAACATGCTCTACTTGAGCTGGAGTCGATGGGCCACGTGTGAGGTTCCTGTTCTGTGGGAAATCTTTCCTTCAGATAAACTATATAACTCCCATCCCATGTAGACGTGTTTGCGCCATCTTTGGAAGTATTTATTTATTTATCTTTTAAGATTCATGTGTTTTCTATGTCTGATCATCATCAAGTGGCTGTTGAATGGTGGCTGAAAATTAAAAAAAAACAGTGGAAAAGTCTTCTTGATACGAAACATTATCCCCAGTGTCTGAGTAGCGGTTTTAGTTACAGTGAAAAAGTTATGATCGAGCCAGAGGGTTGTGGCTAATCTGAGGAGGAAAAAAATGTAAATGGATTTTCCCAGCGCGATCTCAGAGGTCTTTATCAGAAAGAAAATGGTCAGAGACAGCTGCAGGCTTCTTGGGGCAGATAAAATGGTCCATTATTTGATTTTATATGCAATGAACTCCAAACACAGAGCATCTGACTGTGCAGGGGAGCAGAGCTGGAGCAGAGAACACGACCCAGGCGCTTATGCTTGTGCCGTATGCAGAATTTGCGCACACTCAGACGGGTCCTACTCTTGTGTAAAAACCCTTGAGCAACGCTTTAGCTGCTGCTGGCTGGGACTGATGCGTCCCAAACACGCTTCAGTCACGATTGCAGTTTGGATTCAATGGCTGGATCGGGAGCCTCCTGCAGGATAACCCCACCGTGTCCTCCCGTTGTTTCCCGCGCAGGTGCCTACGTGTGGAAGGGCCGCGCGGGCTGGCTGACGCCGCTGGGAGAAGCCCTGTGGGAGAATGCCCAGCTCCAGCTGAGCATCCCTGTGAAGTTTAAGAGGGCGCCCCCACTGCCACCCGCTCCTGGTCCGGCCACGTGCACCCTGCTTTTAGACATGCTCGCTGCGGACCCGGACGCCAGGCCCACAGCCAAGCAGCTGGAGGCCCGAGTGCGCTGTGCTCTTGAAGAGGACTCCTGCTGAGACATCCACCCCAGCCCCCAGCCCCCACTACAGCACTTCTAACATGTGGAAGCTTCTGCCCCTTTACTGCTCCTGCTGGCGGAGATACCAAATACATATTATTTTGAATTTCAGGCGCTATTTTTGTCGCATAAACAAGCTGGAGTCACAAAGGGAGGAGAGGCTTATTCCGAGGTCTGGTGGGACCTCTCCACGCTGTGTTTGATGTAAGCAGCCACGCTGGGGCTACACTTTGAATGCTCGACATAAAAGAATGGGGTTTATTGCGTATAGATGGTGGAGGTGAAGCGCTGCTGCAGTGATCTGTGACTCCACAATGTCTCGCCTCTATTTCACATTCGGTTGGACTTGATGCTGAACTTTAGCCAAAATATGTAGCTTGTAATGACCTTATTACTCCTCGCTGTGTTTTATTTTTGTTTTTCTTGTCATCTTTCAGTGGGCCTGGACAATTCAGCACCTCCATTTGGAGACGTTCACATGCAGTTTTCAGCTGTCTTGGTTTGAAATCGAAAATTTTGAACAATTTCGATGACCAGATTGCATTTAGATTCCTTGTGATTTGTATGATTTTAAAGAAATATTAAAGTTTGATGTTGAACCAGTAAAACCTTTTGACCTTTACTCTTGAAACAAGATAAAATTCTGTATTTTTCAGAGTTTGTACACGTTTTACTACTTATAAGTGACACATTTCTTGAAAATATAAGGATTTCTTTTGCTATAGCTCTTCTGTCGTGATGGGTTGCCGAATGGACACTAACGATCATTAATACAGCGTTTTTTTGTGAGCAGGAAATTAAATCCAGGCGTTACGTTTGTTACAGATCATATCCACGTTTATTACAGGTCATCAGTCATTGATGGTGTGTAAGACAGCTACTCGCATGGCTGTGCAAAAAAGAAACAAAACAAAAAAGCATCGTCTCCAGCAGAGAAGTTTGCTGGTCTGGCTAACCGAACCTCTGATCCCACCTCAGTGAGGCCATAACCTTTACCCACCTTGGATCCTCCCCCCCCTTAACTTCAGGAGCACTTACAGGAAGTGATGACACAGGCGGGAGGGGGGCACATCTTCATACCTATTAATGAATGTCAAACAGCATTGAGTCATTTAACTGATCTAGTTGCTTTTTGGAAATGCTGAAATTCGCACTGGTGTGCAACCCCAAACCTGTGATCAGTCAAAGCTGCTGCTGCATGGTGGGCGGAGGACTCTTCCTCCTCTGCAGCGCTGCCCAGCCCGTGTGCAGGGGAAAACTCTTCCGATTTCACGCCTGAGGGCATCGTTGAACCGGTATGGGAGACACTGAGAACTCTCCTGCTGGTGCATCCACACCACAGCAGCAGCGCAGTCACGACGCGGAGACCACGTCCGGGAAATTACGCACAGCCGGCACAGTTCGGCCTCTAGTTCTGACAGTTCTGTCACTGAGTTATCGACCGATCTCAGAGAAAAAGCTGTGTTCACCACTCTACAATTCAGCCGTGGGCATGCTGCAAAAACAAACAGGATTAACCGAACGCTTTAAAAAAAAAAATGTTTATTTTATGTAACTCTTAATATTCAATTTCCTGGCCTATAAATTAAAATTGGGCAATTACACAACAGCTGCCCAGCAGAGGAAGCTCTCCACTCTTAATTCTTCCTCTGCCAACCAGTAATGAACAGCTCGGCTGGTAATGGGCTCTCTGTTTATCCACAACATAAACATGATTAAATGGAACCGCGCCGCTAAAGGCGAGACACACACATAAAAATTATTTATATCAAATAAAAAAAAAGGGATACTCGGACACATGAAAAGAATTACGTTTTTATTTCTTAAACCCTGTGTTTATCTTAAATCAACATCAGCTGATTTACATCTGATAAAACCATGGAATACAAAAAAAAAAATCCTTGTTTCCTTGTATAATTATAGTTTTATTAAATGTGCTGCAGAAACTTGCGATGGGCTGATAAACGGGTGGTTTTTCATGCAAAATTATCGAATAAAGTCCAGACTAAAAGCGCGCGCTATCGTCCGGGTTCCTGCAGGTGCTTCACCATATACGGGCCCTCCAGCTCATAGCCCATCTTCCTGTAGTAGTTTCGTGTTCCTACACCTGTCAGAAGCAGAGAAATCACCAGCGTCGCCACAGAAAGGTATTTCACTAAAAAAAACAGTAGATCAAGGAACATCTCTTCCTCCTTCAGTCTTCTTCGCTTGTGTGAGAAAAGGTTTTGTCCTCCACTTCTTCTGTTTCTGAGCCTTCCTCCTAATATTTGCTCATGTTTGAAATTGCCTTATAACTCAGTTTGCCCATTAAAAGTCAAACAATGTTGAATTTTCTCACTTAAACTGTTACTTCTTGGCCTTAAACTTTTCACCGTGCAGCCTCAAATGCAGTTTTCGCACTTTTTCCTGCTTAATCTGGAATCAAATACCGATTAAACAGACAGCGGCGCTCCATCAAACTACTTTCTCTACTCAACTGTCCACTGACTCCTGACCAAAACAGGGAAATGTGTGTAAAAATGGGCCGTAATTGGCAAATGCTTTCTGTTTTAATACTGCGCGTGAAAGCTGATATTGTACATTGTGGTCGCATTACAGGTGTATCACTTCAAATCCAATTACGATGGTTCACGGAGGCAAAAGCCCAAAAGCTGGCTGTCTGTCTGTGACAGTGAAGTATGAAGCTGTAACCAAAGCATCCACAAGTCCTCCATTAGCATCTTAGAGAGATCAATCATCCGCGGTTGCTAGCGTCCGCTGTGTGATGAGGCTGTCTCACCTGAGATTACGGCCAGTTTCGGCGATCCGTGTTCATCTCTGGCTATTCTCTCTGCCTCCTCCATCAGCATCATTCCGAACCCCTGAAAATGGCAGAGGAGGAACCGTGCGTATCTTTAACACGCATTTCTCTACTTTAGCGGTACGGTGTGCTTCATCTCAGCCTCCCTGAGCAGAGAGCGAACCAGGTTTTTTTTTTTTTTGAATCGTCATTATTCAGAGTGTGAAATCTACCTGGTGCTGGAACTTGCTGGGGTCTCGGCTGCTGACGGGGACCACGCTCCCGTACACGTGGAGCTCTCGGACGATTGACGCGCCCCCTTTCAGCTCTGGGCGGAAGGACTGAGGCGAGCAGCGACGCAGGCGCAGCAGGCCGATCAGGATGTCCTGCTCGGGATCCTCGTAGGAGAGGAAGGTCTCCCAGCCGCCGTTGGCCACATAGTCCCTCCGGATCAGCTCCACCTGAAGTATGACTGCGTTGAGTGATGTAGAAGGGCTTTTATTCCGTTCTCATCAGAGATGCCCTCACCTGGTATGGTCGCACTTTGTGGTGGATTTCCTGAATGCCGACTTCTCTGGTCCTGACATCTCGACACTGCACATATTTGTCAGTACGTTAACGGGACAAGGAGTTCAATCTGAGTCGATCTCTGTCATTAGAGACGTTTTCATTAAGCATCAAACCAAATAATGTTTTAAAAACTGCCCTGTGGGTAAGGCTGTCACAATTAGGAATTTCACAATTAGGACGATTATCCATCCATCCATCCATCCATCCATCCATTTTCAGTACCTGCTTTATCCAACTTTGGGTCGCAGGGTCAGCTGGAGCCTATCCCAGCTAATAGATGATTATATTGTCTATTTTTTTCTTTTTTATATTCTACTATCAGCATTATGAGCTTTAATAATACACATTCTGTACTGTACACCTTAATGAATAAGAGCAATGAATGACCTTTCGAACATCCAGAAATAGTTGGCGTATTGCTGTGGATGGTGCGTCTGTAGACGTTGTTTCAGATTTGTTGTGTAATTTTACAGATGGTTTCCTCCACGTTACTGGGCTCCTTTATCATTAGGCTAAAAACCAAAATGCACCCACAACAGAGCCGTGGTACGTGGCTTTGGAACCAGAACCTCCTCTTCCTCCATGTTGTTATTATCCTAGCCATAGCATTTTATCCTAGCCAGAGCGTATTATCCTAGCCATAGCCTATTATCCTAGCCATAGCCTATTATCCTAGCCATAGCCTATTATCCTAGCCACAGCGTATTATCCTAGCCATAGCCTATTATCCTAGCCACAGTGTATTATCCTAGCCATAGTGTATTATCCTAGCCATAGCGTATTATCCTAGCCATAGCCTATTATCCTAGCCACAGCGTATTATCCTAGCCATAGCGTATTATCCTAGCCACAGCGTATTATCCTAGCCACAGCGTATTATCCTAGCCACAGCGTATTATCCTAGCCACAGCGTATTATCCTAGCCATAGCTCGCTTCCGATCCGATCAAGACGCGAGGTAAACAACATGAGGCTGCGACGGTGACGCTGCTGCTGCTGGTTCAATACGATGACGTCAGACTCAGATTCATAGTTATTTTATGCAACTTTGTGGATAAAATAAATAATTGACGGTAATCTCTAATATGAAAAATAATCGTGATTGACGAATATTGTAACATTCGCGACTGCCCTACCTGTGGGCTAAACCAAAAGGCTAAACTTGGGCGCAAATGAGGTGCAAGCGTGACGCTGTCTGAAAACGAAAAGGTTGCCGTGGTGACGGCCGACCGCGAGAGACAAAGTGACGAATGTGTAAACGCTTTCGGGGATCGTGGCGGAGGAAAACATAATCCGCTGAATTGACTGTCTTGACTATTATTTCAGCGTGATGGTCAATAAAACCCCACAACAGAAGTTAAGTTTTACCCCCGAGGAGTTTTCTGATGAATACTTGGAATGAGCCTTTACATCCCCAGGCCTTTTTTTTGATGAGAGTCGACGTGCGGTCGTCGGCGATGCCTTCACGCCGAGCTCTGCTCCACTGACATTCTCCAGAAAATGATCAGACGTGGAAGGGAGGGTGCTCTAATTACACACCCTCAAAAACCGAAAAACTGGACTCGGCAAATAGTCTCGCTCCGCTTCCCACCTGCAGTCACGTCGTGACAGCCGTGACTGTTTTTTTACGGTCCTGGTTTTGAAGGAAGCTAGTTGGGTCTTGGAGGAGAGGTGTTTAAAGACTTACTTCGGTGCCCATGTCTTTCATGCGTGCCAAGGCTAGCTCTCGCAGGTTGCCGTGCTCCACTCCTGAGCTCACCAGCGGCATGGGGATGTCCCTGATGGGTCGGGAAGACGAGAGAAGGGCTTCAAAATGGACACTTCAACCTTTTCTCTTCCAAAAATGTCACGCCGCATTAATGGACGCAGCCAAGAACCTCTGGCACCTGCAACCATCTCCACCTTGAAGTCTGAGCCATCATTTTAACCCAACGTCCACTGTCAGCACTGCCTGTGCTGGATTAGGTATGTTTGTATATTTCTCTCTCTCTCTTTCATTCTCTCTGTCCTGTCTCGCTCTTCTCCTCCTCCTTTACCCTCCCAACTTTCAGCAGGATGGTTCCTCCTTGGAAGCCTGGCCCTGCTCAAGGTTTCTTCCTGTTAAAAGGGAGTTTTACCTGGGGGTCCGGCTCTGGGTTTCTGCCTCTGTAAAGCGCCTAGAGACAATTCTGATTGTAAAAGGCGCGATATAAAGTAAATGGAATTGAATTGAATTCTTTAAACACAAAACAAGAATAAGTAAGAAGATAAACTGGATACTTGACTAAAATAACATTTTATTCGTTTTTCTATGCAGTGTGTGTGTGTGTGTGTGTGTGTGTGTGTGTGTGTGTGTGTGTGTGTGTGTGTAGACCTCCTCTGACCTCTGCACTCTGTAGACGCGTGTCCAGGGTGGCACCAGTGCCAGAATTCTGGCCACCAGGTCGACCAGGTCGCTGGGCGTGTAGCTTTTGTAGCGGCCCGTCTTCCACAGCTCGTACAGCCCCGTCCCTCGGATCACCAGCGTCGGGTACAGCTTCAGCCCGTCGGGCCTGAACGCTGGGTTCTCGAAAAACTCCTGCGGGAGACGCAGAGCCGTTGTGACGCTACATTCGTAAACAGACGTACGATCCTGTCGAGGCGCGGTGTAAAATATGGAGGCGTACCGAATGGCGTAAATGAGGAATTTACGTCTAATTACAGGAGTTCATCCGAGTCGCTGGCGAGATTTTACGCTTCATCAGTCTCTGCATCGTTATGCTGCAGAACGTCCTTTAGGATAACAACAAACAAGTGGAGAGGAGACAGCAGGAGCGCCCCCGCAAGGAGACGGGGTGAACTGCAGCCGGGCTCAGATTCCGACGTTTTCGTGATCAGCGGTTTAACGAACCGGCCTGAACCAACGGTGCAATCGCTCGTCCTCACCGGGGTAAACGCTAGAAGACACAAGGTTGTTTGTTGCTCATGAAAGATTGCGAAGCGATCCGCGAACGCGCTGCGCTGGAAACTAGCTGGTGCTAGCGGAGCGGAGCGGGATGGGCCAGAGTACCACAAGGCTGAAAGAATCACCGCTGAGGAAATGACAAGAGATTTGATTTCACTCTCGGCCTTCCTTGCGCGATCACGCAGCATTAAGAGGACGCGCCAGGGTCCATTTGTGGAAGCGCTGCATCCGCTCAGAGTGCAAGAAGCTGCAGCAAGAGTGCTCTCTTATTCGATTGGAGAAAACAGTTTTTTAGGGGGCTGTTTTAGAGCGCTGGAGGAAATCAGTGTGATTTCCAGGCACTCTTACTCCCCCTTCACACACACACACACACACGCACACGCACCCCCAGGCTCTCGACTGACTATCACCCTCAGAACTGTGAAACTCTGAAAATCGAGGCACATTTTCCAAAACAGATTATCGGTATCTCGCGATCTTTTTTGTCACAGCTCATAATCACACACACACACACACACACACATACCCGCAAAAGACACCTGCGACCATTTTGCATCATACACGATGTTGGAGTTGGCTAGTCAGCGGAGAGAAACACAGTTAAGGACGCTGGGGGGGGGGGCGGGGTCAGAGCACATCTGTCCAGCAGAGATAAGTGGGAAAGGATCTCGAGCTGGGAGGAAGTTGTAATCGAATTCCATTATCAGTAGAGGGAGGTGGATCCAACAGCCCTCTGCAGCTAACGCACCGACCTGGACGTTACACTCCAGCAGGGGGACAGTGGGGACACACACACACACACACACACACACACACACGTAGGTGTTAATGCCACTTATATAAACAGGAAAATCTGGAGATTCCTGCTTTCTCAAAGCAGCCTGAGGGGACGCTGCCTATTTTAGATTCCCATGAATACGCAGCATTTTGTTGCGCCATGGCGACGTGTTGCCAGCGGAGCCATGTGCTGGATTTGATTTCATCCTTTCAATGGTCAGACGCCAGAGGCTTGGTGCAATCGCGCTGCACAATTACACCTAAAGTCATCACAATCTGCCGCGTTGTTATTTATATAAAAACAACCAAAACGCGATCTTCGCTGTAAAATCGGAATTTTTTTATTTTTTCCAAAATTAGAACAAAATATTTAGCTTGAACTCGTTTTATCTGCAATCTCTTTCGATGAGCAGGGAACTTTTAAAAATCCAAAGATCGGTTTGCTAAGGGTAACAACATTTCAAGTGCTACGAGGTTTCAATCCTGGTCATGATGCCATTTTTCCCAGGCTCCAACCCAAGCGTGGCCTGGGAAATCAGATATGACCAGGAGCCATGACACAAGCGCAATTATCAGATGGTGCTGGCTCCATAAAAGAGCAGGCGGAGGCGAGGAAGTCGAGGAGAGAATTTAAAAGAAGAAACCCAAGTTTAAGACAAAAGGAAAACTGCCACCCAGAGTGGCGGCGAGAGACGAGAGCCTGAAATCGGGACAGGGAATCTCTGATGGTGCCCTGCACATTATCAACAAAGCTGCCGTCACCGGGAGATAGCGCAGTAAACACACCAGACTGAGCAGAAAGCCTGCGCGAATGTGGCAGCTAGAAATATATAAGCCCGTCGGTACCACTGCTACTGATGGTGGATAGACGGTGGCTCATCAGCAGGTCTCTCAATAATGACTACAAGCATAAAAAGCTGCAACATTCTGAGCTACTGAATGAATCGCCATGAAACACGTGGTCATGGTGGATACGTTGGTTTCAGAAGTGCAGCACTAAATTTGTATTAGCACTTTTTAGAGCAGAGGTGGGCAAACTGAGGCCCGGGGGCCTCATGTGGCC
Source organism: Pao palembangensis (assembly GCA_015343265.1). Classification (NCBI taxonomy): domain Eukaryota; kingdom Metazoa; phylum Chordata; class Actinopteri; order Tetraodontiformes; family Tetraodontidae; genus Pao; species Pao palembangensis. The sequence goes on along the minus strand of CM027097.1, from coordinate 9,665,357 downwards.
CCATGAACTATTTAATCGGGCCCGCAGACTCTTCACAATTAATTTCTCCAAGAGCCAAATTTAGAAGGTTGTCAGCTTGATTGGTTTGAAAAAGGTTCAGACCCCCCCTTCAGCTAGCATGCTAACATGTCCTCTCAAGAAGGTGGGGCCAAACATCAGTTGGAGCTTCATCGTCTATCTCTGGTTGGACCAGTTTACAGGCTCTTCTAAATGTTTTCTCAGTCAATAGTCCATCAAGCAGGATTTTTAGCTAACCTCTGATCCTCATTTGGGGGGTTAGTTTCCTGCACCACCTGGCCGGCCCCTTCATCAAGATCTAAAACCCAATGTGGCCCTCCAGGCTAAATCATTGCCCACCCCTGGTTTAGAGACTACTGGGCTGATGGTGCCTGGGCGAACGCAGTGTCGATTTCCTGTCTCCATCCATCAGAAATGCTACTTATGATGCTCTGGCATCACTTTGGGGGGCTGTTATATAACCCAGCGTTTTGGGGCTCCGTACACTTATGTTCCTTCAATCGGCCCCTTGAGCGGAACGAAGCACATCTTGATTTACGTCACAGGAAAGTTCTATCCGCTTTTGACTGTTTTTTTTCTGGGTTGCATTTGAACCTCATCATAGAGGGAAATCAAGGTTATCAACTTATTTCATCTCCGGAGACAAATTCATTCGAATGAAACCTGGCAAAGCAGCACATTGTCTCCAATTAGAGTGGAAGGAGAGGCTGTTCTATGGTTTCCGAACCAATAACGGACCTTTGTTTTTTAACAAGAGTCGCATTCTTACCTGTGCTAATTATTGTCATCATTTCATCTGCCTCGTGTATTTTCGGCATCTTCGTTCTTTTTTCATTCATGTAAAAAAAATAAAGCAAATGAGGGCAAGGGTGCGAGCTCATTTACTTCCTGCCGTCAGGATGGGCTCCGAAATCAGAACACTGAAGTGAGCCTGCTGCTGAGAGACATCTGACAGGAGACTATTGAGTCACAACACAGCTGGAACCGCGTTTCCTGTCCGTCACAGCCTATTTCAGGACCGATACGTGGAAGATTTCACCGTGCCAAGAATAAAGAAGCCCCAGTTGCTAATGTCACAAACAGTAAGTTTATATTTAACTTGGCGTGGAACTTTGCTGGTGTCGCTCCAGCTCTGGATTGGGTTTTGTTTAACATTTTACAACATTTATTTTTTATTTTTTTTGTTTTAGAAAACTAAAACTTAAAAGAATAAATCATTTTCAACTACTATCTTTGAATAACTGTAATTACAGCTCAGACAGCGTTTGCTTTGAATGACAGGAAATTTCAGTTTCAAGATAAAGACGCAGAAAGCTTCACCTACATCAGGGGTGGGCAATTATTTATTCTGAAGGGCCACACTGGGTTTTAGATCTTGATGAAGGGGCCGGCCAGGTGGTGCAGGGAAACTAACCCCCCCCAAATGAGGATCAGAGGTTAAATAAAAATCCTGCTTGATGGACTATTGACTGTAAAACTATTTTGAAGAGCCTGTAAACTGGTCCAACTAGAGATGGATGATGAAGCTCCAAATGATGTTTGGCCCCACCTTCTTGACAGCTGCTAGATGAAGTGGGGGTCTGAACCTTTTTCAAACCAATCAAGCTGTGGGCCGGATTAAATAGTTCATCGGGCCACATGTGGCCCCTGGACCTCAGTTTGCCCACCTCTGACCTACATGTATGGCCATTTTAAATGAAATGCAAAGACAAATTGTTTCCTTAAAATCTAACTTTCGTGCATCTATTTGCCATTAACCGCTATTTATTTTAATGGAATCAGGAGTCTGTCCCAGGGTGAGAGGTGGAGGATGCAGCCTAGGCAGGACATCCGCCAACATTCACTCACAGTTACACCTGGGGGCAATTAAGAGCCCCAGGAAATGATCAACAAGAGAGACACAGAGACAAGCACACTGCACAGGGTGATGTGTTGACCTTTGACCTCTCCATCTACAGCTCAAAGGATAAAACCACTGTCACTGGGTCAAAGGTCAGACGTAAGCAGATGATGCATAATTTCGAATCTAAACGACCCTTGAAAATACTATTGAGCACAACATCTATGTTGTAGGTTCTATACAAAGAGTAAGGGAGGAGGATTAAAGTCTGAAAGTACTTACGACAAACTGCTCTATGTCCCTCTCCATGCCCATGTTGGGTAGATCTGGCATCATGTGGGCCACCACTTTGAAGCCAGCGTCCTTCGAAAGGTGGAAAGACTCGCACACGGCTCGCACCGTGTGGCCTCTGCAAGACCAACGTTAGCAAAACCAGCAAGTAAAAAAAAAAAATAAAAAAATATATCCCAGTATATATTCCCAGTATGAGCAGATCTGCATGTATAGTCTAGATCAGTGTTTCTCAAACTTTGTCAGACCAAGGACCACTGAACCCATAAACAAACACTCATGGACCACCTGACTCTAAATAGCCCCCAAAACAGTATGCATAAGTAACGAACAGGTGCTGGTATGACAGACGCATCAGGAAATATACAATACAGTGAATTCTTTCAATCTTGAGAGTTCAAGAAACACTGATTTTACACTGAATTTTAAATACTGAAATTGAAAATTTTAAAATGTGATTTGTTACGTGTTACCTTGCAGACCACTAGGGGTCGCCCGCGGACCACCGGTGACCTGGGACCGCTCTTTGAGAAACAGTGGTCTAGATATACGTCACCGTACATCCATGTTTACCGCAGTGCTGACCTGTTTGTGTCGCGGGCCACGTCTTCGTACACACTCTGGACTCCAATCTCCAGCCGGGTGCAGCCGTAGGCCAACATGTCGCCGAGGTGCCTCTTCAGGCAGTAGTCAGGCCGCGTCTCGATGGTGATGCCTACACACTTGGTGCTGCTGCGCTCTGAGTACCTGCAGCAGGGAGGGAAGCGGCTCCGTCAACACTGCACCTTTTCTATCTGCTCATATCATCATAGCATCTTAACGCTGCTGCTTTGATATAATGGGCCTTGTTTTTTTTTTTTTTTCGTAATTGGACTACTCATTCGTCTGGGTTGGGGGCGCTCGCTATACTGGGATCATTTAGCAACATCAATTGCATGCTGTGTGTTTCCACGGCTCATTATCCAGACAGTTAACGCTAACCTCACATTAGGGACACTTTACTGCACTCAAGGAAACAGATGAGAGAGGAGAAAATGTTTGCAAGGGCAAAAATACTGAATGAAACATTAGTGGTATTTATTTTGTGTCAAGTTAAACACTCAGTCAATCGGAGGTACAGAATGTGGCCCTAATACATCATCGCGTGTGTTTATCGCTTGATGTGTTTGCTCCCAAGAGGACAAAGAAGCTGAAGGTTGGACCTCGTATTTCAGATACCAAAGAAAATCCCTGATAAATTGACAGGCAGAGGCAGGAGCTATGGCAGTCCTGCTCCTGATAGTAAGGAAAACGATTACATCCTGCCAGAGTTGAGGCTGTAGCCCTTAACAGGGATCATATTAGCAAAAACAGTGATATTAGAGCCAAATCTGAGCAAATCTGTCGAAATCTCAGCGGGTAAAGGGTAGATCTCTACACACCTGTCGTATTATGCACAGAAATAAATCTGTTTTGCTCATTTATGTAACTTGACATGTTCACTGGATTTTACATTGGCTTTTATGATACATGTACGGCTATACATGTATCATAATGTCGACAGTAAAAATAATATTATTATTATTCATTGTATTAATGTACTTCAACAATATTTTGGATCTGGGTTATTTCGTTACCTTCTTAATGAATTCTTCTCCATGAAAACCCCTGACAACAGTCTTCCCAGGACTGCTCCTGATGTGACTGCTCCACCTGAATTCATCCTCCCCTATTTCTAGCTGCCACAATCATCTGAATTCAACAACTCACAACTCATCGCAGCCAGGGTGATGACATTTTAACGTTTTGTGATGTGTTTGGTCAAACCTGACTATCTTTTCCTAAAACAAAAGTAAATGTCAAAGCCTCAAAGGTCAGATCTTAAATCACATCTGTGGAGGAAGCTCACAGTTTAGGTCCACATTCAAAAGCTAATCCGCCTTTGGAATGGTCTCCCAAGCTCCAACCTCTCAGGGTACGGTACAGAGACATTGTATTTCATTTATTTCAGCAACTGTCTTAGAAACACTTCTGGTGCTGGTCCAGTTTCAGAAGAGGGCTTCATGGTTCTGACCTTAACTGCAGATTGAAATTTAATGATTTATGCACACTGGACGACCTCGGATGGTGAAAACAGGATGAAATTCTATCCGACAACAACACTTGCAATGGCTGTTTCAACTAGTAATGTTCATTTTAAACACAGAGAAATAATCATCAATCAAATCATGTTTAATTTAAATCCCAAACCTAAAGCGTAAGTGTCATGGCAATCAGCCTACAGCTGCTAACTCCAGATGCTAAAGGTGCTAAAAGAAGCAGCAAGGTGAATAATCTTCTTAAATGCAAGCACAAGACTGATTTTCAGTTTCATATGACTTGACTTCGATCACGGTTGAAAGAAAAGAATGCACAGAAGCGCACGAGCAGATACGCCTCCTTCTGACACGCCTGCCAGCCATCATTTTCTCCACTCCAGCTGCTCCAACTGGACCGCCGGCTCCCTTCGTACCAGCTAATACATCTTGCGATTCCGCATCTGCTGGCAATAAATGTCCATCTTTTACAGTCTGCTGGCTGATTTACAACAATTACACAAGTTTATGCTCCAGAGAGGATGATCAGATAGTATGAGATGAGTCAATAAAAAGTCTATTATCTGGAGTCATCTCACAGCTGGGGGTCACGATCACAATCAGGTGAGCGTGCTCAGAAGCGGAGACGTGCATCGGGAAGGCGCGCCTTTTTCCCGAAAGGCAGACGACGCAAACGTAACCTGTACCCAGACAGAGGCTGAGAGAAGAGCCATTAACAGTCAAACCGAGTGTCTCCTTCGCAACACTCGGTCTAGCAGCAGCAGCAGTAATTCCCCCAATCACAACATCTAACCAGCAACCTGTGAGAGCAGAGCAGCCACATTTTGACACACAGCTCAGGCCCCAGTCTTATCAGACGTTAGAGAATTAAAGAGACTCTGCAGTCCAACGAGCAACCGCAACCGCATGAAACAGCCATTACTTGCTCAAAGCAGGTAGCGCGTCCTTAACTCTCCAACAAAGCTCGACATTTTGTCAATGAAGGATGAGCCAATTTCAGTCAAGGCTGATTTCTGTGATGGTGATGGAAGTAACAGGATAAATGTGGGAATGGAATCGCAATATCTGCAGGCTGGGTCACGGTGAAAACGGGGAAGATGCAAAAGGAAAAGAGGCAACACTGCCTGTGTTGCTTGCGTGTAAAACATGAGGCAAAGAGGGAGGGCAATCAGGGAGCTAATACGATAAATGCTAGAGGAGGAAACAGGAATTAAAGCAATTGGGCAAATAATGGATTAACATCAGCTTTCAGGTAATTATTCAAGACGTGTAACAGGGAAAAATGCAAAACATGACACTTTCCCTCTGTCTGAGTATGCTCAGAATTAAAAATCATTCAGGTCTGCTACAAGAAAACTAAATCTATGAGTAATGGTTAGATATTTAAATAGTGTAATAGCTCCACCTAGCGGGTATACAAAACACTGACCCGGCAGGTGTGCTCATAATCAAAATCTGTATCTTCTTCTTCTTCTTCTTTTCCTTTCAGCTTCTCCCTTCAGGGGTCGCCACAGCAAATCAGTTGCCTCTATCTAACCCCGACTTCTGCACCCTCTTCTCTCACACCAACTACCTTCATGTCCTCTTTCACTACATCCATAAACCTCCTCTTTGGTCTTCCTCTAGGCCTCCTGCCTGGCAGATGTCTGTGTAGATTCTCACTCATCCAGGTCATAGTTATCCAAAGTTAGATCTCTGTGTGCAACTGGACTGGCCAGAGAAGATCGCTGGTTTGAGAGGGGTGTCAAGGAAGCCATTCATGTCAAGTTGGAAAAACCATCTTTAAACAGAGGTGGTGGACTAAGGCAGTTCAAAACTCAACATCCTTCTACCAATACATTCACTATCTCTCCTCTGGACATGTCCGAACCATCTCAGCCTGGCCTCTAACATGTGCTGTCCCTCTGATGTACACATTTCTGAACCTGTCCATCTTGGTCACTCCCAAAGAGAACCTCTGCATGTTCATCTCTGCTACATAATGAATTCACGTGCATATCTAATTTAATGTGGCTATAAACCTAAATTTGCTACATTCTAAAAGGCTGATATCACCGCTTAACTTAGTAGCTTAACACTATCTGGCCCTCAACAACAGTTTTTATAGACATACTAACTATTAGTTAAGATAAATAGTTTTATGTCATAATTCACTCCTTTTCTAGAGTAAAAAAATATTTTTTTATTGGCAATTACTGGTTTTCATATTTCCCAAATAGCGTGAGGTGCTCGTTGACTGTGAATAAGAAATAAGATTTAAAAATGAAAGAATGATGCTTAGAATATAAATAAATTGCTGCCGAGTACCTGACAGCCTCAGTCACATTATTGGAGGTGTGTCCTGATAAAGCGTCGTGCAGGTTTCTGATGAAATAGTCTCTGTAGTCCTCTGGCAGAGACATAAAGGTCCCACCCATCACAATAAACTCCACTTTGTCCACACTATGACCAAGCTGTTTCAGCTGCATTAAAAAAACAACATACAAAATTTTCGAGCTGCTAGAATGGCAATATTAACAACTGCTAATTCATAAATTGTAATGATTAACGTCCTGCCAAAGTTAACAAAAATTTAATATATATATATATATATATATATATATATATATATATATAAGCTATAAAATAAATAAAGACTTTGACAAACACACATTTATTCTAACTTTATATCATGAAATTACACGAACCTGTTCCACCCGATGTCGAGTCTGAAGATAGGGGTCGTAACGTGCTCGGATAGCCCTCATGGATGTTGGCTGTCAGGAGAGACGTGAAAAACGTTAAATAAATATATATATATATATATATATATATATATATATATATATATAGACAAAGCAGGAAAATGACACGCTTAAAGTAAACACCACCTAAAAACAAGCGGCAGTTAACTTTAACAAAGAAATAGAAGACTGGAAAGAATGTCCGTAAATAAATATAGTATTATAGAGAGTATTTTCCCCTCACCTCATAGCCAGTGTAAGACTGTGTGGAGTACTCAAAGTCAGAGTCTGGGCCGCCTGGACAATAGCTGCCGGACAAATGATCCACAGATACATTAAAACAATAACCCACGTTCCCAAACTGCACCACTCAAAAGAAATAAACCAACATCAAACTGAAAATGAAATAAACACTTACACACAAATGTTGCCTGTAAAGCTGATGTGGGGACATCGATGTGGTTTACACATCACAGCCACAACTGCAATCTTCAAAACAGACATAAGCAATTTCCTTATTAATAAAACAACAGATTAAAAAAAACCAAACATACTTTTTACGCTTAGTGTTCCTTGACAACTGCTAACTTGTTCAGCATTAACCAACTGACAACAGATAAGCAGGATCACATACCCCACTGGCCGTGCGGATCGGTTTGGCCTTAAGTTTGGGTACCAGAGCGCGGCGATACTGTGGTGGAACAGCAGCAATGATGTCTACCAATCGAGGCTGGGCTTCCAGTCCATATTTTGCTGAAGTCTTAGTTTTTACTCTATAAAAACAGAGTCATTAAATAACAGAGTCTACTGAACACTGCAGAAAATGAACAATAAACATATTTAGAATATAACACGTTCCCTTAAAACTGCACGGCACATCAGTAATACTCTAATTTCACTCTTTAAAAAGTCAAATATTTTGTTGTAGTTTCCTTCGAACAGGTAAAAACAAATAATCATAAGATAATCATACAAAAAAGACAATTCAAACAGACAAAACATGAAAATGAAATATATAACTAAACTGAAAAGGAGTGGGAAGAAGTGATACTTGTGTAATCCCATCCCTTATCTGTAAATTAATAATGCACATTAAATTCCATGTATAATGTTAAAGACTTACTTGTTTAGGTTGATATCTTTGCCGTTTTCATGAGCCTCGACTAGTTGCTTGATGACATCAGCGATAGTCATCATCATCAGCTCAGCTCTGCTGAGCTCGCCTGACAAATTCCAATAATCAATATTATCTTTTAGGCACAACATGGCATAAGCTTTCAATGTATGTCAATTTTAATACAGAGAATGATGTGGAGACAAAGTACAGCTTAATAGCAGCGTGAGCAATAGTAGAGCGTACAGAGTGAGAATCTACACAGACAGTACAGCGTAGGGACTCCCCAGTCAAGAAAGCAATTTAAACAGATTTCACAGTTTCACCAAGTCAAAGTTGGAGTTAGCATTAGCTTTTAGCTACAATAGCTTGAGATCTTTTGATAACCGAAAGGTACATTTTATAACTTTGTCACACACTCACTCTTTTTCTTTGGCTTCCCCATTTTGGTCTTTCAAACACAAACTTTAATCTTCAACAGCTGGATGAGGGCGTCAGGTATTACATCTATTTTCAGACCAACACCGCCGTAAGAAACAGTAAACAACTCCACGTTGTGTCAAAAGACGACTTCTGTCGTATGTCAACAAAATCTGCCGTAAAATGACGTAAACGCCGCTTTTCGGAACCTGTCTTGTATTCGAGTTCCCGATCACACATTGAAGTATCGAAAACGTGCAGAAAAGTTACCGTTTTAAAAAGAAAGATATAAATTTAAATTACATCATTATAGCAGCATTTTAACACGGCTCCACACTGTGGTGCTGAATGTCCCCTCAAACATAAATTCCGAGCAGAGCGCAAACTGGGAAACTTGGAAGCCGACTAAACCTCTCAGTAAATCCCTTTAGCTGCGAGCTGATATGGCTTGACTGATCACTGTGGGGAGTTTCAGGAAATGCAACAGGTGGAAGAGCCGAGGGACTGGCCCGCGCACTGCCGTAAGAGTTTTTAAATGTAATAAAAGCTATGGCGATAGATTGCACTGCGTGCTACATTAAATGGCTATTAATAATTATAAATAGACTCAGCTTCTTTATGTTGACTATTTGTCGTTAGCGTCACAGGCTAACTGCTGAATGTTCTTAACGAGGCTGTGGGCGTCGGACAGGAAAACTACTGCGCAGCGTTTCACAAGGTTAGTTGATTACTTTAAGAATATCATTTGAATTAAAGCTTGTGAAAAATGATCGATGACAACTTAAAAATGCTTCTGGTAAGTGTATTTAGTTGTGGGCAACATTATTGTGACGCCGAATTAATGACTTAGGACGTCCAGAGATTTATACTTCACGAAGCAGCCGTGTAAAAATAAAGCGATGTGTTCAGGTGTAGTTGGAAAACTCACATTCACCAACAACGTTTGAATTTACATGCACAGCTGCGCGCGTAACCGGTTATTCATTTATCACCAGTCAGGTGTCACAATGGATGACAACAATCTTAACGTCTCCAACGTGAAGGTCGCGGTTCGTGTTCGGCCCATGAACCGGAGAGGTGAGTCAGACTCTCATCCTGTCCTTCATCACAACGTTTTTCAGTCTGTCTGTCGCTCGTCGTGCTGGTTTTCATTCGGGGGGGAGGATTGTTACCGGGACACCCCCACCCACCCCCATCAGCCTGAGAAAACACGATACTGTGTGTGTGTTTGTGTGCGCCGGTTGCAGAACACAAAGTACTTAAACTCTACAAGGTAACATGGACATGTTTTAGGTTAAATAAGTAAAATAGTAACTTTTATCTGAAACTTAAATTGACCTGTAACTAGTGATTAGTTACCCGGTTTTGTTTCATTTTGCAAATCGTTTCCTTTGATAGGTGAAATGCACCTTTAATCCACCATGCCTCCTAATCTACTGTAAAAGGACTAAACCATTTCCAGTAAAATATGTTTATCTGGATGAAAGATTACAACGGGAAGGGAAGACATGTAGATATTTTATTGCTGTAAAGTCACCGGTAATCATGGGGCCGATATCGTTGTCTCAAACCATTACGTTGGGGGGACGATTTGTGCCATATGAAAACTTTATGCATTGGACAGACTGACTTTCCATGCCCTGCTTCAGGGATTCATCAGAAATGGAAAGTACAGTAAAATTGGCTTCAGTGTTTTGCAAAGACTGTTTTCATTGTCAAACTCTGAAAACACCTAGTTTAACCCTATTTAAAAAAATGTTTTGGCTGAAGGAAAATGGGTGTGGAAATGGAAACGTATAAAGGACACTGAATCACATCCTGTCGCTGAAAAATGTGCGCTGTGACATTTGTGTGTTTCCACCAAGGTGTGCATGTGTCATTTTCACAAATCGCGTGAAATAGTGAAATAAATAGTGAAAACTATGAAGGCGCATGCGGTGGAATCCCTCCTCTGGCAGGATGTTTCTGTAGAAAGGAATGAGGAAGAGGAGTTACTGCCGCTGTCTTTGCAGAAGGACTTACTTGGTTATATTTGCACAGGCAGGTCGGGAATGAATTAGCATCAGTCAAACAATATGCTGCCTCCTCATGTTGAGCTGTTTTTGTTGCGATCACGAGGCTCGCACACTCACACACTCACACTCACAGACAGTGACAGCTGGCGTGCTGCGTGAGCTGCAAGTGACAGTTACAATCATACTTGCTCTGCAAACATCTTCAGCAGAATATCGCGTGTGTTATTACATAGTTTAAATTTAGTCCAAGTCGGTTATTGTATCAGTGTACATATTCATGTTGTCTTTGATCGTTGTGTAGAAAAACATCATGGATTTTCTACCTGTTGCCGGGTTTATATTCTATTTTTGTAATGTCTGTTTTCTCTCAAACACATTGTGTTACAGATTTGTCTTAACTTATCTTATCTAGAAAAAGACATGAAGACCAAATGCGTGGTGGAGATGGAGGAGAACCAGACAATTCTGCATCCAACCACCGCCAGTATGAACAAAGGAGACCCCCGGTAAGCTGCAAAGCTGTCCGGTATTAGCCTTTATTACGTAATCTTTGCTTTTAAGGCTGGCTTTTATAACGAGCCCCAAAAACGGTCCTTAAAACGTATTCTGAAACCACTATCCTCCTCCTCCGTGCCTTCCCTGGCTCGTTCCTGTCTTTCCAAAGGGCTTGTCTGCTCCAGCTCGGTCCTGCTCGGTCGCGTCAGGATTTTAAGGAATTCGAACAACGGATGAGACGACAGTTTGTCTGTTGGTGGGTTCATGCTGCTGTTCCTCTGTTACGTGTGCAGTTTCTTACGAGTTCCCCTTGGAGGTAGAAGATCCCTGGAGGCTTTCTTGGGTTGCCTGGCTCCATCAGTCGGCCTCAAGGCAATAACCTCCTGACATACAGGATCCACCTCTCTCGCGTGCCGGCCCGAGCCTCATTTTCCCAAATGATCCCGTGCATCTTTGCTCACCTCTGGCTCCCCCTGAGTCTCTTCTGCCCTGACATGCTTAGTTGTCATATTCTTTTCCTTCAGGCTCAACTTGAACAGGTTTGCCGAGCTCGACGCAACAAGCTCTGCATGAAAAGTTAACTTTTGAGCTTTTGTAGAAAGCCATGTCGACTGTTTCATATTTCTACCGGTTATTTTCCTCGACTGTTTCCGCTTATGCTTCATGCACGAAACCCGAGAGGTGATATTTTTGCAGGTTTGATGAAGCCAAGCGTGCAGCAGGAGGCTGTCAGACCCTCAGGGGCTCTGAAATCCAACAGTAGGCAGCCTGACTCTAACAGGTTTATTGCCAGTCTTTATATGGGGGCCAGATGTTTTTTCTAAGGTTTTGAAATTTTTCTTATTTGTGGTGCTGAATATAATTATATATGTATGTTATTTACATACCTGTATTTTGTTTTTTAATTATTATAGTTACTTTGGAATTATAGTTACTTTAGAGTTTCTGCACATTATAGCCACAGTCTTGGCATATTGTAGATTTACTATTTAGTATTTTACATGTACAACGAGATGAAAAGCAACTCCTTCAGTGCAAACGTGTGTAAATATATACAATATATACATATATACACCATAGAATAGAATAAAAACTAAATAAGTTTAGTGCAGATATGTCAAAAATATGTACACAGTTCAGGGAAGTATGGGTTATTGCACATTAATGGATCTTGCACAGTATCTGTCTGTCTGTCTGTCATCCATCCATCCATCCATCCATCCATCCCTTTAAGCCCATAGTCATCTTTGTGGCCCAGAACAATACAAAGCCATTTTCAGTCCAATTATTTATTAATTTCTTTCCACAATTTACACAAAAGATTTGGAGTCATATTTCCAAGCATGGCGGGATCACAGATTTCTTCAACACGCTCGTCTCTGAGACAGCACCGCTAAGCCTGCTAAGGTTTTCAGCAGCCGACGTGCTGGCCTGCCCTCCTCCCCTCCTCTTCTTCAGTGGCTCCTTGGAGCTGCCGGGCTCAGCCGGTTATCTCAGGAATGTCCTCACCAGTCCAGGAGTGGACAAGACTTAATGTTGCTCGTTCAGGGAACAGCCAAGTCTGACACAGGGGCGCCTTGTTTTGTTCCACGTTTCCGTGTGTGTGGACATGACTAAATTTATCGCCTTTTCATTCTTAAATGAAGCCGAGGCTTGTCTGAGGCTTGGTGTATGTAGCACAGGAACAGAAACCTTGTGTGTGGTACTTTTGAAGGAAGCCCTGGTTCTGGATGGAGAAAAATGAGTACAAATATATTCAGTAAACATTTCAACATGAATAGTTTGGACATTTGTGTTTGTCAACTGAGTCCTGATTCCTGTTGTTTGCTGCACTGGAATGAACCTAAATGTGATGATGTGCATCCCAGAAGCACGTGCACTATCTGAAATCCTCAGTGTTGTCACATGTCCCCTGCGTCAGCTGTAAGTGAGGTAAAGATTAGTCACTTCGGCAACCTTTTTTTTTTTTTTTAATTCGAGGAGAAAAGAGGGAAGCTCATTCAAATCCGCGTCCTTGAAACGTCCCTTCTCGCTCTGCTGACTTCGACCTCAAGCCCTGTCTAAGTTTTCCTTTTTGGGCTGGTTTTCTTGTCACTCAACAGCTGGCGAACACCCATTTGTAATTTCACAACAGATTTTAATCAGACTTTTTAGACTTTAAATCACAGAATACTAATTCATAATCTGGGACCAGCAGCTAATGAACTGTCCATTTATTCTGTATCTGTAATGATTCATAAGATGTTGTCTGAAGTCCACTTTTTAACAATGTGTAGCAGAAGTGGGCAAACTAAGGCACAGGGGCCACATGTGGCCCGATGAACTATTTAATCCGGCCCACAGAGCCTTCACAATAATTTCTCCCTTATTTGTTTTGTGTTTTATGTATTGTGTACAGCACTTTGGTCAACTGTGCTCAACAAATAAAATTGGATTGGTTAGGATTGGATCTCTAGTTGGACCAATTTACAGGCTCTTCAAAATATTTTCTTAGTCAATAGTACTTTATGTCCTGGAAACGTTATTGTGGCCTGCAGGTTACAGCAGCAGCAGTCAGTCAAACAGGACCCAGGCCCGCTGAGAACACGATGACGTTAACCTTCGCTTGCTTTCTGTGGGAAGCTTCCAGCTGTGGGAAGCTTCCAGCTGTCATTGGTTCCAAATCATGAGGATCATAACTTATTTTTGTTAGTTTACACACAGCATGTGACCAGGAGCAGAAGATAGATTCAAACCTCATCTCATGTTTTTTTGGATGCTAGTTCCTTTGCAAAATATAGGTCCTGAGCGGCGCAAACTGTACCCAGCAGACAAATATCTGACGTATTTTTTGTGACACATGGTGTAAAATATTATATATATGCAGCAGGAAAGCAACCCATGAACAGAGGGCTGGTGCAGAACAGGAACCAGGATATCATCACTTCTAAAATGTGTTTCACGTTCATGTTTATTCACTGACATGGTTTTTTTTTTTTTTTCCTTTCTGTCTGCCAGGAGCCAACCAAAGGTGAGTCATGAATGACATTCAAATACACGACAGTAAAAAGTACACAGTAAAAGTTATTCTTTAAGCGTCACTCGCTGTTTGTTCCCCCCAAAATCCATATTTCAGTTATCCTAAATATGCTAATCTCGTGCTCTACGTGCTTTCTCTTCAGGTATTTGCTTATGACCACTGCTTCTGGTCAATGGATGAATCTCAAACAGACAAGTTTGCAGGTTATTACCCTTTTCTGAGCTTTTTTTTATTGGTTTTATTGTCTCAGTTTGCTGTAAAATGGTAGAAGAGAACAAAAATGATGGGTGCAGATGGCTAACCAGCCTGGAATTTCTGCGACCACATACTTCAGGTCGCAGTGTGTTTGCGTGTCTGCTGACCACAGCGTGTTTAGTGGTGTCCTCCGGTCTTTGAGCAGGTCAGGATGTGGTGTTCCAGTGCCTTGGTGAGAGTCTGCTGGACAATGCCTTCATGGGCTACAACGCCTGCATCTTTGCTTATGGACAGACAGGTGAGACGTGTATGACCGCGGCCCACTTTAGCTGCTCCACCCAAAAACAGATTGCTAAATGTTGAGGTTGTTTAACAGTGTGCAAAATATTCATCGTTTTAATAAAGAATACACACGTGGAATGACGAGGAATTGCACGTATGTGTTATTAGCATGCAGTAACTTTAGTACAGAAATAAATGGAGCAGAGAGAGTGTTTTTAAGTGGTGCAGGAATTGAAAATTAGGTCACGATTAAAGTTTTGGAACGGTCCTTCCAAAGTCCTGATGTGAACTCTTATGTAGTGTTAAATATTAATTCCATATTTCTTTGTTGCCAGAAGTCCGCCCCCTGTAGTTAGGTAGTGGGAATAGCAAAGATGATTTATGGTAACAAAGTTTTTTTTTTTTTTTAATTAATATTTAAGATGTTCCTGTTGTAGTTTAGTTGCTTTTCTTTAGGCTGACAGATTATAAGAAAGCCTTCAGAAGATTGACATTTTAATAGAACATTTTAATTGAAACGAAATACCCAGGTCAGCACTCCGGAACCAAATTTAATTAAGCTGATTAATGGGAGCATTCATTTATTAGAGAGATCAGCAGATAAAGTTTTGGCTTTGCGTTAACATTATATAACAGGGGTGACTTTTCTGTATTTCTGCTTCCCAGTTACTCAGTTCTTCCCATCAGAAAAAAACTCCTTTGTGCTCTCATGATATGGCTGGAAAAGTCCTTTTTTTCCCCCCTACCACTTTTAGTGTTGTTGTAATGTAATTTTTGGAGTCGTTTAAAACCTGCAACTGTGTCTCCAGGCTCCGGCAAGTCATACACGATGATGGGCTCAGAAGAACAGCCCGGGCTGATCCCGAGGCTCTGCAGCTCCCTGTTCAGCAGGATTCTGCAGGAGGCCCAGGAAGGAGAGAGCTTCACCGTGGAGGTCTCCTACATGGAGATCTACAACGAGAAGGTCCGAGACCTGCTCGATCCCAAAGGGTAAGGAAAACGTTTCGGGAAGCAAAAATGTTTTGTCTCATTGAGTTATGTCTTAAATAGAAATTAGGCGTCAGTTTTCTCTCTTGGTGATTGAAGGCCATATAATCCATGCATCAAAAAGCGAGGATTATCGACACATCACGCAGAGGCATTATTGCACATTTAAAGTTTCACTAAATAGAGATATTGAGGAAAAGTTGTTTATTATGATTCTGAATAGGAGATTTATTAGTTTCTCCTTCTCTCTGCAGAAGTCGACATGCACTGAGAGTGAGAGAGCACAACGTTTTTGGGCCCTACGTTGATGGTCTCTCTCACCTGGCCGTTGCCAGCTACAAGGTGTGTTTGAGAAATAATTGACGGTATCTCTGCTGTCAGTGTGTTGCCAAACGGAGTTTTTCATTTGTCGCGGCTGCATTTGTGGCAGGACATCGAGTCTCTGATGTCAGAGGGGAATAAATCGCGCACAGTGGCAGCCACCAACATGAATGAAGAGAGCAGCAGATCCCACGCTGTGTTCAACGTTATCCTCACACACACACTCATGGACCTGCAGTCAGGGGTAGTCACACACACACACACACACACACACACACACACACACAGGATCATACCAAATCGATACATCACTCATCTGTATCTGTATCCAATCCAGACCCGTGGGGAGAAGGTGAGCAAGCTGAGTCTGGTGGATCTGGCTGGCAGTGAGCGGGCAGCAAAGACGGGAGCAGCGGGGGACAGGCTGAAAGAAGGGAGCAACATCAACAAGTGAGTGAAATCTCTGGCAAATTCATTAATCCAGTTTTTACCGACAGCTCACCACATTCTTTTTTTTAACCTCACCAATCTGCTTCTTTTGATACATTCTTTTCCCAAATTTGCTTCCATCACTCCTTTCATCTCTGTCTCTCTCTGTCTCTCTCTCTCTCTCTCTCTCTACCTGTGCTCCTTCAGGTCTCTAAGCACTCTGGGTTTAGTCATCTCGGCGTTAGCCGATCAGGGAGCCGGGAAGAACAAGAGCAAGTTTGTTCCCTACAGAGACTCCGTCCTCACCTGGCTGCTCAAGGTGCGCAGAGGACAAAAGCAAACATTGTTCATGCAGATCCCGTCAGAAAAACAGGACGGTCATTTTTGTTCTACAGAACAGGTGTATGCACTATACATAGTGGAACTTCATATTCTGTAAAACAGCTTCAGAAACGACAGCTACTTTCTGTGACTACACTGTTGAAAAGGTTCTTGAAAGTTTCTTTGGGCTAAGTGGCTCTTTGTCGCCTCCTGGTGTTACAACAACAGAGCAGCAACTAACATTAATCTGTTGGACCTTTATTGATCTTAGTGACCTTGTGACCTTGTTTCATGGGTCAAATTAATGTTTAGCCTTTTTTGTGAGAGAATCTCACAAAGAT
This sequence comes from Pao palembangensis, assembly GCA_015343265.1. Taxonomy (NCBI): domain Eukaryota; kingdom Metazoa; phylum Chordata; class Actinopteri; order Tetraodontiformes; family Tetraodontidae; genus Pao; species Pao palembangensis. The sequence continues at coordinate 9,648,471 of CM027097.1, read as the reverse complement.
CTCAATGAAATGAAGGGGCCGGCCAGGTGGTGCGGGCAACTAAGCCCCCAAATGAGGATCAGAGGTTAAGTAAAAATCCTGCTTGATGGACTGTTGACAGAGAAAATATTTTGAAGAGCCTGTAAACTGGTCCAACTAGAGATGGCTGATGGCCCCAACTTCTGGAGAGAACATGTTAGCATGCTAAGTGAAGGTGGGGGGTCTGAACCTTTTTCTAACCAATCAAGCTGACAACCTTCTTAACTTGCCTTTTGGAGAAATTATTATGGAGGCTCTGTGGGCCGGATTAAATAGTTCATGCCTCAGGCCTTAGTTTCCCCACCTCTGATCTAAACACTCTTATAAACAGGGTTTATAAAAGTGTTTTTTTTTTACATTCTGCCGCCTGTTTCCACCCACAGGACAGCCTTGGGGGGAACAGCCGCACAGCCATGGTTGCCACCATCAGCCCGGCAGCAGACAACTACGACGAGACTCTGTCGACACTCCGATACGCAGATCGGGCGAAGAGTATCGTCAACCACGCTGTCGTCAATGAAGACCCCAATGCCAGAATCATCAGGGAGCTCAGAGAGGAGGTGGAGAAGCTGAGAGAGCAGCTCACCGAGGCCGAGGTGAGGCCGAGCCCTGTGCAATCGCACGCCGTTGTCACCTTGCAGTCATACAAGTGCGCTGAAACATTATGTCGCCGTTAGTCTATGAAGGCGCCAGAGTTGAAGGAGCAACTGGAGGAGTCGGAAAAACTGATCAAAGAAATGACGGTTAGCTGGGAGGAGAAGCTCAGAAAGACCGAGGCGGTTGCACAGGTGAGATTATCACCCTTTCCGACTGTTTGAATGGATGGTGTGTGCCATTTAATGGACCGGCGACACGTCCGGGATGAATCCTGCATCTAGCAACACCCAATTAATGGACGGATAGGTCAAATTTCTCCAAAATAGATACGGAGAAACTTTTTTATGCTTTTGTTTTGAAGAGATAAACATGTAATCCAGGGGTGGGCAATTATTTAGCCTGAAGGGCCACACTGGGTTCTAGATCTTGGTGAACGGAACGGCCAGGTGGTGCAGTAAACTAACCCCCCCAAATGATACTTGATGGACTATTGACAGAGAAAATAAGAGCCTGTAAACTGGTCCAACTAGAAATGGACGATGAAGCACCAAATGATGTTTGGCCCCACCTTCTTGAGAGGACATGTTAGCATGCTAGGTGAAGGGGGGGTCTGAACCTTTTTCTAACCAATCAAGGTGACACCTTTCTTAATTTGGCTTTTGGAGAAGTTATTGTGAAGGCTCTGCGGGCCAGATTAAATAGTTCATGGGGCCACATGTGGCCCCCGGGCCTTAGTTTGTCCACCTATGATGTAATCAATAAATCAGTTGGACAGATATAGTTCATACGTAATGCAGTTGTCATTTCTTTCATTATCTTTACTCTAACATGCCAGAAAGTCCTGATTATGTTTTTTTTTTTTTTTTTTTTTTAGGAACGTCAGAGGCAGCTGGAAAGTCTCGGAATTTCCCTCCAGTCGTCCGGGATCCGAGTGGTAGACGACAAGTGCTTCCTGGTTAATCTGAACGCCGACCCGGCCCTCAACGAGCTGCTCGTCTACTACCTGAAGGTATTGCACAAACGCAGTCCCGACTGTGCTGGCCACCGCGCCGTGTTCTGCAGCAGCTCGACCTGTTCTCGTGTGCGCGCAGGAGCACACGCGTGTGGGCTCGGCAGACTCGCAGGACATCCAGCTGTGTGGGATGGCCATCCAAGCTCAGCACTGCATCATCGACGTCACAGAGAGCAACGGCGCGGTGCTCAGTCCTCTGCACAATGCCCGGTGCGTACAAAGTAGCAAAAACGGAAAGGAAAAAAGAAGTCCTCAAGGATCTCCAAAGCTGGTTTTAAAATTTGCCTGTGCCTTTCTCTGGTATCCATCCTGTAGAACACACGTAAATGGTACCGCAGTCACCAGTCCAGTCCAGCTTCACCACGGTGACCGAATCTTGTGGGGAAACAACCACTTTTTTAGGTCTGTTGTTCTTGAACTTGCGATTCTATTTGTTTCTATTTGTTTACGGTTGTAATGTGGATGACAAACTCATCACTCAACGCTGTTCTTTTTTTGTTTTTTTTTTTTTGGCCACATCCACCCACAACACACAGAATCAGCCTGTCCAGGCATAAGGTCCGCGCAGGAGGCGAGGACAAGGAGGGCTGTCTGAAGACGAGCTTGAGCACAGACCGACTGGAGGTGGACTTCGACGCCTCCAGCGACATATCCAGCGAGCTGAGCTTCGGCTACGAGTTTGCCCAGGCCGAGGTCATGATGAAGGGAATGGGCAGCAATGGTGAGCCAAGCGAAAAAAAAAAAAAAATAATCAGCACTTAGAAGAGGATAGAAATGGCCAAAGAAAAACAATGAATGAAAAAATGAATGAATGAAATCCACAGCTGTATGCTACACACTACACACTGTCACAATGTGACTGTATTTTTTGTATTTCTATGAGACTATTTTTTTAAAATCCTACCTCATTAGAATTTCTCTAAATTATAGTTACAGTCTTAGCACATTGTAGTTTTAGTATTTAGTATTTTTCCAAGTCTTGCATGCCCTTGTGTGTTTCCAATTTCGAGCTGCTGGAAATGTGAATTTCTCTTGGAGATTAATAAAAGCATAGATAGATAGATTCCATCCATCCAGGATGCTTCAGGTTGCCTTTCTACGTATTTCACTTATTTTTATTCATTTTTTTCTGGTTTGCCAGAGGGCATGATTGATGAATGCTGCCCATGGTAAATTATAACAGTCTAAAAATACCGTCATGGGAGTGGAGTTCTGTAAACTAGCCTTCTCACCCCACTACATCACATTTGACAGGGACGTTGACGACACCGATCATAAGCATTTGCAGTCAGTCATTTCACTTTTCCCATGAGGAATACTTGACCGGAGCACATCCGGTTCCTGATCTCTGCCCACCTTCTGTCCTCGTATGGCTTTTCCTCCACCTCAGATCCCTTACAGTCCGTGCTGAAGACCCTGGAGAGGCAGTACAAGGAGGAAAAGCACTGCGCTTTGGAGCGTCAGAGAGAGATGTACGAGCAGGAGCTGCAGCAGCTCCGCAAGCAGCTCAGTCCTGAAAAACCCTCCCACCTCCAGAACCCCACAGACCTGCTGAGCAGCACCGCAACTGCTGCCGCAGCAGCATCTCCCAGCTCCCACAGACGAGTACGGCGCTGGAGCGAGGACAGGTGAGCAGCACTGGCAGAGTTATATGCATACTGTGTGTGTGTATAACCCTATATATATTAAGAATGAAATTAGATAACAATGCTAAGGTCAAACAGGTCTTTGCTGACAGCTGGGTTCTGCACGAGGTTCTAGCTTTTTTTGCTGCCATTGTTTTTTTCTGAGTATTTGATGTGACGAATTGAATAATTTTACAATCAATGGCCTTTCCTGTGACTCGTTCTGTGTTAGCTGTCGTTCATTTCAAGCAGAATAAAACTGATGAAGCGCCTGTTTGTTTTGCACGCTCGTGCTCGTTCAGAGAAGCGATGATGACTCGTAGTCTGCGGCGGCTAAAGGAGCAGATCGTCCGCGCGAACCTGTTAGCGCAGGAGGCCGGCTTCTTCGCAGACGAGCTGAACAAGAAGACAGAGTACCTGGTCACTCTGCAGATCCCTGCTGCCAACCTGGATGCCAACAGGAAGGTGGGTGTGTCTACCGACGCGAGAAAGAGACATGGTTTTATTCCATCTTAGTGGACACTTGTCCAAGCTGTTGATCGATTTGTGCCACGAAAAGGTCAAATTAAGAGTAGGGACGAAGAGTAGGTTATAAGAGTAGGTGTGAAGAGTGTGATAAATATCTAATTTCTCTCCCTCCCCTCCCCTTTCCAGCGAGACGTAGTGTTGAGTGAGCCGGCCATCCAGGTCCGCCGTAAAGGTAAAGGGAAGCAGATCTGGGCTCTGGAAAAGATGGAAAACAGGCTGGTGGACATGAGGGAGCTTTACCAAGAGTGGAAGGAGTTTGATGAAGACAACCCTGTGAGTGAATACAGCAGGATACAGAACTCTGTCGCTGCCGCGCTGGTTCTTTATTTGCAGATATTTTGCAGTGGGTTACTTGTATCATTTCCATTCCTTGGTGTTTCGATCCTGTGGTGCTTGACACTGTGTCGGGTATACAGATATTCAGATACTCTAAATCAGAGTTTCTCAAACTTTCTCAAACCAAGGACCACTGATAAATTTCATAAATAAACACTCACCTCGCCTGACTTTAAATAGCCCCCAAAACAATATGCTAAGTATCGTTCAGGTGCTGGTATGACACACGCATCAGAAAATATACAATACAGTGAATTCTTTAAATCTTGGGAGTTCAAGAAACACTGAATTTTAAATATTGAAATTTAACATTTTTAAATGTGATTGGTTACGTGTCACCTCGCGGACCACTAGAGGTCGTGGTCCGCGGACCACTCTTTGAGAAACACTGCTCTGAAGGATCTTTTTAATCTGGATGTGAATACGTTGAGCGTACACACCTTACCCAATCTGTCCGCAGGTGATGCGCTCCTATTTCAAGCGCGCCGATCCATTCTTTGATGAGCAGGAGAACCACAGTCTGATCGGTGTGGCCAATGTTTTCTTGGCCTGTCTCTTCTATGATGTCAAGTTGCAGTATGCAGTGCCCATCATCAACCAGAAGGGGGAGGTAGAGGACCACTGACGCATTCTCTCTCGCCTGCTCTTTGCCGTGTTTATTCCACTCGTCAATTTCATCGGTCAACCTGATTGTATGAAGCTGTGTGGTGTCCACGCCTGTGTACGTTAGGTGGCTGGTCGGCTGCAGGTTGAGGTTTGGCACGGCACGGAGATTTCCGAGGCGGACGGCGCAGAGCAGGCCGACATTCTGCCAAACATCACGGATGGAGATCAACAGGAGCGCAGACTGGACTGCGTGGTAAGAACAACTTCGTTACTCAGTCCGTCAGGTATTTTGTCAGGATTGCATCACGGTCAAACGAGTGTTTGTGTTTTCCCGGAGGACAGTGCTGGAGCAGAGTTCCATCCATTACTTCTTTGTGAGATTCGGTAGTTCAGTGCGCTTTGACTGAGATGCCGCTGTCTTTTTTTTTTTTTTTTTTTGATAAAATGAAATAAAAAGTTAGGACAGGAGGTCTTTACTTGTAAAGCAGATGTAATTGTGTGTATAAAAGGATTTCTTCACTCAGAACAGTCGGAACACCTTCTTAAGCCTATTTTCCACATAAAGCACTTTGTGCCGCGCCACTGCGTAGCAAATACACTCCACGGCGCTCCGCCGCGTTGGAGATACACTCCAGCTCTACACTTACATCCGGCATCAATCCAAGTTGCTCTGATCGCTGGAAACACACACACACACACACACACACCATTTGGTACATTTGAAGTTGTAAAAGTAAGGTTCAGAGGAAAGACGGACGAGGAGAAATTGATAAAAGTGTAAATATTTTAATATGACACCACCACACATTCTTTCTTCAAGAATACAAACCAAAAGAAAGCAAGTTTTTGTTCCTCAGTTATAATTTTAGGTACATTCTAATGTGTTTGAATTGCTTTATCTCACAGGAGTAGGAGTAGTAGTAGTATTAGGAGTAGGAGTTTTAGGAGTAGTAGCAGTATTAGTAGTAGGAGTAGGCGCTTTATATGGAAAAGAAATAGCTTGCTTTAATTCCAGAAGACACCAAAGAGGCACAGCACCATCTTGGGTGAACCCTCTCCAACTATGTGAGGATCTTCTCCTCCTCCTTTCCTCAGGTGAAGATCCTGCAGGCCACTGGGCTTCCTCGCCATTTGTCAAACTTTGTTTTCTGTCAGTACCACTTCTGGGGCCAGGAGGAGCCGGTGTTTATCGCTCCAGAGATGGCACCGTCCAGCTCCTCCTCCAGAGACCCCCAGTGTACCGTTGTCTTCGACAGTGCCCAGGTAAGCTACATTTTCAACATCCTTTCCTGCAGATAAACAGGAAATGCAAAAAAAATAACAAAACAAACCCTGATATTTGTGTCGTGATTTGAAAACTCCTTCTCCGTGTTACATTGTCAGGAATTCTCCGTGCCGGTGTCGGAGGAGTTTGTGGAGTTTTTGTCCGAGGGGGCGGTGGCCATCGAGGTGTACGGCCACAAGCAGGCCAACCCTCGCAGGAACCTTGCGCTGTGGGACCTCGGAGTGATTCAAGCCAAAACGCGTTCCCTCAGAGAGCGGTTACGTTTAAATTAAAAAATAGTAATCCCCATTATGAATGTTGACGTTGGAGTAGAAATACATCGGTGCTAATATTTAAAGTTGACAGGGGCGATGGATCAGCAGATGTTGTGAGCTCTGGTTGGGTGTGTCCCTGCAGGTGGAGCGAGGTGACCCGCAGGCTGGAGCTGTGGGTGCAGCTGAGGGAGCTGAATGAGGCGGGCGAGTTCACGGCGGTGGAGGTGCTCCCCGCTAAAGACGTGCGTACGGGAGGCGTCTTCCAGCTGCGGCAGGTATTTCAATTCACTTGTATTTATATAGCGCCTTTTACAATAAAATGGTCGCTAGGTCCTTTACGGAGGCAGAAACCCAGAGCCTGAACCCCCAGGTAAGTACAGTGGCAAGGAGACAGGACAGAGAGATTAAAAGAGAGAAAAACATATACAAACATAGCAAACATAATATATATAATACATATATACATAATACAGCATAAACAGGTTTTTATTTTTAAAAGTGTGTGGTGTATGTGTATGGCGGTGTCTTTGTGCGTGCATTATTTGTATTCCGCGGTTACGAAAAAGATCTTTTTGGGTGATTGTCTCGCCACCTGCAGGGTCAGTCCCGTCGGGTCCAAGTGGAGGTGCGATCGGTCCCAGACTCGGGCACCATGCCCCTCATCGTTGCCTCCGTCCTCTCCATTTCCATCGGAGATGTCAAAGTGCGACAGACGCGTCTATCCAAAGGCGAATCGCAACGGGTGAGTTGGGCCAGAACAAGACTTGCTGTACAGATGTGTGTTTTTTTTAATTCAATAAAGCCTTTTTCAAATAGCCGGTTTTTCTAGTGTTTCAGCTTTAAAACTTCTCTCTCCATTTAAATTTTCAGACTGAAGAAGAAGAAATGGACAGCTACCAAGTAAGCAGATGTTATCACCATACAGATTTTGAATAGCTCACACACAAACCTGGAGCTTTCAGGTTTTAACGTGTGTGTGTGTGTGTGTGTGTGTGTGTGTGTGTGTGTTTGTAGGAGGTGGACCTGGAGAGAATGAAGGCTCACTGGTTGGACAGTTTGACTCAGAGGCAAGAGTATCTGGACCAACAACTACAGAAGATTGTTTCAAAAGCAGGTAAATGCTAACACACGCACACCACACACAAACACACACACACACATACATGCATTCCTGCAAGAAGGGAAACTGACTGACAGCAGTCCTCAGTCGTAGCCATTTTTGTCCTTTTTGTGCCAACTTGGCATATCCTCCCAGTGCAGAGATGTTTTTTTTTTTGGATGAGTTAATGAAATGTCCATGCATGCAGTTCAAACCGCACCAAAGCCACGTGGCCCCGCCTTTTAATATGTAGCCATAATACTTAATTAATGTCACCAAGTGATGTTTAGTTAACATCTTAATGTGAATAATGGTAAAAATAAAATGTTTCATCTAGGGCTGCAACAACAAATTGTTTACATCGATTAAATTCAATTATCAAAAGAGTTGACAACTTATTTCATAATTGATTGGCTGTGTCTCATTGTGTTGAATCAAAAACAAAACAAAAAAAAAAAACTTTTATTCCTCTTTTTTTAAGTGAGGAAACAACGTCAGTCTCTCCTGGCGTTGGGCTGTACTCATCCAGCTTGACAAGCACAAAAAGTTCATTAGTTCATTAAAGAGACGTTAGCAGTAGCTCGTTAATGACAGTAGGGTTTGTAGATTATAGTTCGCCATCAATATTCATTCGTCATTTTATTCAGATCCTGCACTGAATGAGGGAGGAAGGATAGATTATGTCTGTTCTAAGAAAGAGATGAATGACTTACCACATCTACTGAAATCTGTTTAAGTAGAATATAGAAGAAATATGTTTATGTATTTATTATTATTATTGTTATTAATTTAAAGAATTTATCAACGAATTGATTATTAAAATAATTGTTAGTTGCAACCCTAGTTTCAGCAAAATTCAACTCCAGCAAATGTGAGTTAATGCAGATAATGGGATATTCTGACTGTAATGGTACCTGCATTTGCAGCCATGCATTTTTTTTTTTTTTTAACATATATTTTGGGGTCTGCGTGTGTGTGTAGATAAATCGGAGGATGATGTTGAACGGGAGTCCCAGCTGCTGGAGTGTCGTCTGACACTGACTGAAGAACGCAATGCGGTTCTGGTGCCGTCGGCTGGCAGCGGTATCCCAGGAGCCCCAGTGGAGAGGTTTTTGTGTGTGTGTGTGTGTGTGTGTGTGTGTGTGTGTGTGTGTGCTTTCAAACAGCGCCGCTTTTTTTTTGCAATTTTCTATGTCCTTCATCCTGTTTTCAGGAAAACAACTTGAAGAGTTTGTGACGGTTGAATACCAACTTTTGTTTTTGCTTCTGCTTCTCTGCAGGGTTCCAGTTCCTGGCATGGAGACCCATGTTCCTGTTCTCTTCCTGGATCTCAGCGGTACAGTCTTTACCGCAAAAATCCGATTCTGATTCGACAATAGCTGTTCATTGACTCCACATTTCCTTGTGCAGCTGATGACTTCCAGTCTAGCGCTTCCTCCCCTCTGGCCGGAGGAATAGATTCATTACTCAGTGAGGAAGAGGACGATGAATTCTTTGACCTTCATATTGTTAAACACGAGGATTCAGAGGTGAGCCCGAGAGCAAAATTCAATGTGGAACTGTGACTTTTCCACATTGGGGGGGTGGGGGGTCCTCATTTATCAACCGTACATGCGGCAGAAAACTGCGTACGGCCATTTTCAGGCAAGCATTGGCATTAACCATCTGGACATGAGCATACGAGCCGCTCAGATCTCACGTCAGGTCTGACTTCGTGTACGCAAGTTAGTCAGTGTGGATTCGTGGTGCAGCACAGCAAAATCATAAAAAAGGTAAAAATAATGATTAAACAAACCTCAAACTGGTCATTAAGCACAGGCAGCCACATTTTCCATAGATTAAAACGTAAACGGATATCATTGGATAAAATAAATGTTTTTTACGGAAGCGTTTTGCTTCACCTGATAAAAAATAACCAGTTTTTTTCCTGAGAAATTTATGTTTGTTTGTTTTTCGGTGTAATTATTTCTGTTTTTTTGACTTAATTTCTTTCTTGTTGTTTTTTAGTAATCGTGTCCTTTTTGTCGAAGTAAATGTTATGTTTTTTCGTGGGGACTGACAGAAGATCTAATAACTGGTGAACCAGAGCAGCAGTGCAGCTTCAACAGTGCGCGTTACATGCGTGTCTGTCAGGGCAGCGACACGTCTGCTCCCGCCGCTGTCGTCGTTCTCCAGACAGCGTTTTTCTGGCTCCTTCAACACCAGTTTTCATGCTTCCAGACGCGCCTCCTTGTTTAACCTCCCCCCTCAGACTCGAGGGGATCAACTTTCAGCTCGAAAAAGTTTGGTTTCTTTCTCAGGTTTCTCCTCTCAATGTTTAACTTTGTGGGCGGAGCCTCTGAAACGTGAATATTTAAGGGGGGAACATGTTAATAACGATCAGTTCAGACGCCACATTTACCAAGACCCGTAGATTCGTACGCTGGGATCGGCCAAATACGAAATTTTCATGAATCGCACGTGCGTCATTTTGTGCCACGACTCTGCGCACGTTTCTACGCCAGATTGATAAATGAGGGCCGCTGTGTTTTCCGTGTGTTCAGGTGAAGGCGGAGGCTTCCTGGGACTCAACGGTCCACGAGTGCCCCCAGCTGAGTCGGGTGACAGCAGCCAACCAGAGGGTGTACCTGACGGTCAAAGCGGTGCTTCAGTTGAGCCACCCCGCCCACATGCAGCTCGTCCTCCGGAAGCGCATCTGCGTCAGCGTCACAGGGAGGCAGGTCAGTGGCCGAGAGTCTCGCTCGACATCGCACAATTCACGACGGCTCGACGGTTGATCGCGCACGGTTGTCGTGCGCCAGGGTTTCGCTCAGAGCCTGCTGAAGAGGATGTCTCACCGCAGCAACATCCCCGGCTGCGGGGTCACCTTTGAGATCGTTTCCAACATCCCAGGAGTGAGTACCAAAACACCCGGCCGCTCCTTTACTAGCGCCTTGCCAAAAAAAAAAAACAAAGAGCGTGTCTTTCTGTGACCACAGGACATCCATGGCCCGGAGGACCGGGAGGTGCTGGCCAGGCTGGCCGCCAGCACCGACGACGACCAATCGGCCGACAGCGAAGCCGCTATAGAGAAATATTTGCGCAGCGTCCTGGCTGTGGAGAACATCCTCACCATGGACAGGCTCAGACAGGTCAGCCAATTTTCACCTTAAATAGGGCTGTCACGATTAGGAGTTTTTGGAGACGATTAATTGTCATAAAAATAATCACGATTGACGAATATGTTGCCTATTGTTTTTCTTTTTTATATTCTATATTTTTTATATCATAGCATTATGAGCTTTATTAATACACATTCTGTACTGTACACCTTAATGAATAAGAGCAATTAATGACTTTTTGAACGTCAAGAAATAGTTCGGATTGCTGTGGATGGTGCGTCTGTAGACGTTTTAGATTTGTTGCATTAGGGCTTTTGACTGGCACTTTTTTACGGCAAATTTTACAGATGGCTTCCTCCACGTTACTGGGCTCTCCTTTATCGTTAGGCTTAAAACCAAAATGCACCCACAGCGGTGCCGTGAACCAGAACCAGAACCTCCCCTTCCTTCAAGTTGTTATCCTAGCCATAGCATATTATCCTAGCCACAGCTAGCCATAGCATATTATCCTAGCCATAGCATGTTATCCTAGCCATAGCTGGCTGCTGATCCTATCAAGACGAAAGGTAAACAACATGAGGCTGCGACAGTGACGCTGCGTGCTGCTGCTGGCGCAATACGATGACGTCAGACGCAGATTCGTAGTTATTTTATGCAACTTTGTGGATGAAATAAATAATTGACGGTAAGCGCGAATATGAAAAATAATCGCAATTGACGATTATTGTAAAATTCGCGACTGCCCTAGCCTTCAACTTCTCCGCGTGCATCATTTGTAAATATGTCCCAAAGGTAAATGTTGCATTTACAAATGTACAGGAGGTGGCTGTGAGGGAGCATCTTTCCGCTAAAGGAAAAGCTCCCAGACGGTGCCTGAGCTCTCCGAACGTCAGCCGGGTAAGGCCGTTCATTTGATTATTTGTTTCCAGGACTGTCTGAGTGTGTTTGTTGGGGGAATACATGGTCCATGGTACCAGCTCCTCTCCATCCTTTACATTTATCTAAACAAACTACCGTATTTTTCGGACTATAAGTCTCTCCGGAGTATCAGTCAAAAAATGCGTCACAAAGGAGGGGGAAAAAAAAACGTATATAAATTGCATTTTTAGGAGGAAATTTATTTTACAAAATCTGAGACCAAGAACATACGTTTCATCTTGAAAGGCAAGTTATAATAACAATAGAATAGAAAACAACGGGTTGAATAGGGGTACGGTATGCTAACGTAACACACTGATGGTTATTCTGCTACATGAAGCACCATCAACGAACTGAATACGTGTCTGGTATGTTAACATAACGTATTAACAATTATTCAGATAAGTACAGCATAAAGAACATGCTTACAAACTCTTGGTCTCTATGATAAAGCATAGAGTGCCCTTGCGCAGTTGTCAGTGTGAAAATAACAAACGTGAAATTACCGTATATATTTTAATAATATCACATTTTGTCGCACCCCGGCCAAACTATGAAAAAAAGTGTGACTTATAGTCCGGAAAATATGGTAAGTGAAATGTGCTCACAGTTCTGGTTCCCTGCTGTTAACCTGCATCACTAACCCTTTAACCAGCTGTCAACCAGCAGTTTGGAGCTCCTTTCTACTCCTAAACTCAATGACCTTAAGGTGAGATTTAAGATGTCTAATAATCCTCTCTTTTTTTTTTTTTTTTTTTTTTTTTTAATTTTGCTCCACTTTTCATTTCCTTGCTAATCCATGGAGGACTAATGGATTTCTCTGACATACCGTATCATTTGTGATTTAAAGCAATTGTAAATAGAAGCTCCTGAAAGGTTGTTTATATCCTGACAGTCTTTACTGTCTGTTTCAGGGCTGGGAGAGCCACCACAATCTTTCTGTTGTTCCTCCTCCATCAAGACGAACGCTGCCCAGCTCCGTATCTCAGAACCTAAGCCTGAGTCCAGATGCAGGTACCCAGCGGACTTTTGTCCCACACTGACGCTCGTTTGACGCCCAGGTTTCCTTTTCCTCCATCTCAAAAAGCTTCCCCCTGCCTCTCTTTCCGCCCGTCTCTCCTGCAACATCTCATTTCCTCCATCCTCCATCCACGGCGCATTCAGGCTCTGCTGCATCTTATCTGCCCACAGTGAAGGCCGTGCCCAGGCTGCTCAAGTCCTGGCTTCCCGGTGGGAGGGACGACAGCGGCGGCGGCCCAACAGCCGTCGGTCAGCAGGTACGCCCGTTCTGGATTCACACTTTGTAAGGGATTTCAATTTTGTTTGCGCGGCTACGGCATCTAAATATACCCTCCACTCATCACGAGCTAATCCCATTTTCCCGTTGCCATGGAAACGGAGCTGATGTAGACAGAAACCGAGACGATAACGCCGCGGTGGTCCAAATAAGTCGTTTATAGGAATAGAGAGGAGAGACTTTAACTGCCCATCAGACGGTTGAGGAGGACTTCAGTTAGCAACATTAGCAATTTGAAGACTGTATTTACTGAAACAAAGGCTGTGAAGTGGAAATAACAGGAAATATGGCCTGAGGCGAACGTGCGCACATATGAGGGTTTGTCTAATGCAGGGGTGGGCAATTATTTATTCTGAAGGGCCACACTGGGTTTTAGATCTTGATGAAGGGGCCGGCCAGGTGGTGCAGGAAACTGACCCCCTCAAATGAGGATCAGAGGTTAAGTAAAAATCCATCTTGATGGACTATTGACTGAGAAAATAGTTTGAAGAGCCTGTAAACTGGTCCAACTAGAGATGGATGATGAAGCTCCAAATGATGTTTGGCCCCAGCTTCTTGAGAGGACATGTTAGCATGCTAGGTGAAGGGGGGGTCTGAACCTTTTTCTAACCAATCAAGCTGACGACCCTCTTCATTTGGCTTTTAGAGAAATTATTTTGAAGGCTCTGCGGGCCGGATTAAATAGTTCATCGGGCCACATGTGGCCCCCGGGCCTCAGTTTGCCCACCTCTGGTTTAGAGTGATTGACAGAATATACACGGCTCCTGGTGGCATCGGAGCTCATTGTATTTATGAGCGCGGCCTAATTAGGAGCAGCTGAACATCGTTGGCCCCATCTACAGATCTCCAGTCATTCACCATTGACACCCAGGAGGTTGTAACTTCTTTTATTTCTGGGGCTGATTTGGCTGATTAGCACCTTGAGCCTCGGGGGGGAGCTAATCAGCGCGATCTTGTGTCGGTGCGCGTTTGGTTGGAATGGAAACCCTGTTGCCTCTTGTTAGCATGTCGCTTGAAGCTGTCACCCCCCACCCCCCCCTCAGCGAAAAACACCATCCATCCCGACTGCCGCAGATGTTTGGAAAGGTCAAACAAACGGCTTGCTTTGTACAAATATCAACAGTTTGGTGACACTAATTATAATCTTAATACTAAGCTGAGAATCTTTGACATGAATGACTCCGTTCTAACTGGGACATAGCTTGAAAACAGCTTGTTTAGCATCCATATATGATATATAGATTGTAGGGATAAAATATCTCTGCTTTTTCCATGTGGTACTCTGGACCCTGTAATCTAACCCTTCCAGGAATTACTCCCTGAAGGTTTAACAGCTATTAAATTGAAACTGTTTTTCTTATTGAAGTCAAACAGCCCTAATAAAAGTCGTCTTACTGTCTTTTCAGTGTGACCTTTTGCCAAAATCGCTGTTAAGCTATTATCCTCAATCAACGAGCACCCATTTATAAATCGTGAGATTTTTATCACCTTCTTCCAACAATCATAAAAACAAAAATACAAAAGTCAGGCTCCAGATGGCTCGTGTCATGGGTTAAAGTAGTAAAACACTAGAGAGGATAGAGGAATATTGATTATTATGTTGGTTATTATCTTATCGGCCGGTCTGATGAGCTGTTTTTAATCGTTCTAACTCAGGCATGGGCAAACTACGGCCCGGGGGCCGTATGCGGCCCGTTGAGGTTTTTAATCCAGCCTGCCGAACTCGAAGAAATTATATTAAACCCTGTTAATGTTTTATTTTACCTGCAATTCTCACGTTTTCCCACTAGATGGCGCACTGTAGATACGTTGACCTTCGTTAGGTGCGGTATATTGCTCCACGTTTGCGCTTTACTCTGACCTGAAGTGGACAACTGATTATTTTTTCACTTCAACTCGGTATGCCTGATGTGCCAAGAGACTGTAGCGGTTTAAGAATATAATATCAGCCGTCACTTTGCCACAAAGCACGCCAACTATGCTAGCAAGCAGTCAACGAAAGAACTGGAGGCTACTGCTCTGCACCGTTCCTCCGTTGTGTTACGCAAAAGATGCATTTGGAAAATGATTTCTTCAATAAGCCTTCGGTGTTACACCTCATTTCTGTTTATGGGTGCACATAAGTGGTGCGCAGGAGTTTGTACGTTCTAAAAATAATAATAATAAACACAGTCAAGAAGAGAGTGATGATGATGATGATGATATCCTGAAAGATAACCGAACTTTCAGTGCTTTTAAATAGTAACTGTTAATAAAAAAAGCTGTATTTTATTTAATTTTCAGTATTTTAAGAGTCATTTCACTAAAGAGCTACATCTATCTAAAGACAGATATTTTGTTATAGTGCTTTTGTTCATTTTCAGTTGATATTAAAGCACACGTTTTCTACTTTTCCCATGATATAGTTTTTTCTCCTGTGAGGCGGGGTACCGAAACACTCCATCTGCTCCTGGTCTGTCAAATTTTAGAACCCATTGTGGCCCATTGTTTGCCCACCCGTGCTCTAACTCAGATCCACACCTCGGCTCTTGGGAGTTAGCTCATTTGCGTATCGTTGCGTATCCCTGCCGCGGGGCTGCGGTTGCTGTCGCTAGCGTTAAGCAGAACATGCAGGCCTGGTGATGGGTCTCTTCAACCGCTTTCCTGCGACAGGTCGCGCCGCGCATCGTGGTGCAGTCTGCAAGTGTTGAAGATGGAATCAGCAAACCGCAGCAGCCTGTAAGTAGTGCAGTGATGCAACGCCTTGAAATCCTCGCTCGCTACGTTGTTTTGCTGTAGCGGTGTCGCCATGCTTTTCTTGAAAGGTTCCCGTGGAGGAAGTTGCTCCTGACATCCAGTCGGAGAGCCCCAGAGTGCCACTTCCTCCCCCTATCATCCCAGAGACGGAGGACTCCACCCCCAGCCCCGTTAGCGAAACATCAAGCGGATACATCTCCACCAGCATCTCCACGGCGACCCTGTCGGACGTTTACACGCTGAGCTGGGACCTGCCGCCGTCGTCCTGCAGAAGAAGCGATGGCTTCGAGACAGAAGAGAGTTCAGCAGCCGAACCTCAACCTTTGGCTCGAGAGTCTCTGCTGGTGTGGGACGAAGCAGCTGAAGAGAAGACTGAGCCGGTACCTTCCGGACCAGCCAGCGGTCCATCGCTGAGGACCCCAGAAGGTCCGCCTCAGACGGAACAGGAGCCAGGCTCCAAAACACAGCTCGAAAACCTGCAAAGCGCACAGACGCAGGAGCTCGGTCCACCATCGCAAGAAGCCGTTCCACAGACCAAACCTGGACAGGACCGGACGAGCTTCGGCGGCCCAGCACCAAGCCAGATCCCAGAGGATCCCCAGGTCTCGGTTCCGACCCCCGCCTCGCCGGGGGGAGGGCGGGTTTATCCGAACGTGGCTGAAACGGAAGCAACTCCTGAGGTTCCCAGCAGCAGCTTCGTTCCCAACGATGATGTTCCCGCGGCTCCAGATCCGGCCCAGCCCGGGGTTCCGCCTTCCAGAGCGAACCCCACCGGGACCGGTCCCGGTCCCTTCAAGATCCAAAAGGTCAAGTCCTCCGACCTCAAGTCTTTCCAGCCTATCCTTGGAATGGATGAGGCCGCAGCTCCACGGGCGGACCCCACCAGCAGCCTCGCCGCGCCCCTGGAAAGCCTGGAAATCATCTCCGACTCGGAAGGAGACGCCGCCACCGCCGTCGCCCTTCCTGATTGGCTGAAGGAAGGAGAGTTCGTGACTGTGGGGGGCAACAAGTGCGGCACCATCCGCTACGTCGGACCCGCTGATTTTGCCGAGGGCACCTGGGTGGGAGTGGAACTGGAGGTCCCGGCAGGTGAGTAGAAGAACCGGAGAATCACCAGACTAGAATCTGGCCTCCGTTTTAAGCCGCCCTCACACCTACCGAGTTTTCACGCAATTTCAAAATCACAGACAAAATTCCAAAGTCGGACTAAAATCTGGAGCGTCGTGCTGTTGATGCGGTCGATCGTGATCCCCGTCGTCAGGAGTAGGGTGGCCAGTTGTATTTACATAGCGCCTTTACAATAAAATAGTCTCTAGGTGCTTTACAGAGGCAGAAACCCAGAGCCGGAACCCCCAGGTAAGCTCAGCGGCAGGAAAAACTCCCTTTTAACAGGACGAAACCTTGAGCAGGACCAGGCTGACGAGGAGGAACCATCCTGCTGAAAGCATCTCTTCCTCCTCCATTTTTCTCTGCTCAAAAGTGGTTGTTGGAAATTTCCAAGAGGTGCATGATGGGAAATAACCTCAAGAGAATCTAGTTGTAGTCTTGTAATTAGCGACCCCCCCCCCCCGTCTCTGCGGTTTTCTGTGACTAAAACGTCTTCAGATGTGAGAGGGTGTCAGGTGACAGTCTTGTAAAGGTTTTATCAGTCTTCTCAGCGTTTTTTTTCCCCTGGTCCTCGCTTCCCCAATTCTCAAACCCTCCGGACTTGTCTTTGTTCAGGAAAAAACGACGGGTCCGTGGGGGGCAAGCACTACTTCCAGTGCAACCCCGGTTACGGCGTGCTGGTGAGGCCCAGCAGGGTGAGTCGCGGGGGCACGAAGCGCCGTCGCCCCCAGCAGCAGCAGCAAAAACGGCGCAGCGCCAACCTGTCCGGGTCCAGCCCGAACCTGGCGGCCCTGACCGCCCTGGCCAAAGGAGAAGGCGGCGGCGCGTCGACCAATCGCGGCCGAGGAGAAAACCGAAAGTCCTGGAACACGTGAAAGCTGCACAGGCCTGATACAGGCGGACGTTGGTCTCTGATCGGGACCGGACTCAACGATTCTGATCAATCGCGGTACTCTAAACTCAACTCCAAATGTGAACGGTTTTATTTTTAATCGGAGTTCTTGATCTAACAGCTGCGTTAGCTCACCTTTGACATTATTATTTATGCAATATGTGACTTTTTATTGTGCCTTGAAATATTGAGACTATGTGCCTTCCAGTGGCAAACCACCAAAACCAGTGCTGCTGGTTGGCCCACAGCTGGAGCTTTGGCTCTGCAGAGATTTACCACTGTTTAAAAGCAAGATTTTCTTTCCAAGCAAGCGGGTCCGTCTCGAGTGGCAGTAATGTCCTTTTGGGTGCGAGTTTTTATTTTTGGTGAGCAGGTTTTGAATTAATGTCTATGGGATGCTCTTGTTTTGAAAGAACACAAGGGACTTAATTACATATTTTGTATGAATTTGACAGATTTTATCCACTAAATCTTCTGAATTATTTATTTAAAGGTGAAAACACGATTTGGTTTTTCTAAATCACTCTGCATCCACTGTCTTTATAAAGAGCCAAAATAAAAGCACGAGTCTGATCGATATATCTTTATTCTCTTGTACATTATAATATATCATACTAAAATAAACACAAGTTAAAAAATGAACAAAGAAACTGTACAAAAAAATGTATATATTCTACATCTTAATTACAGAACAGTCTACTGTCCAAAAAAGGCACTAAATTGTGAAATGGGCAATACAGTAATGGCAAACAAACAGTTTTAGAGCTCACTGTTGATGTGAGCTATACTGGGATGGTGTAATGGCGTTGTCTACTGGGAGGAACCAGTTTCCGACACGCTCGCACGCCGCTCGTCTACGCCAGAGGGTTCTTTCCTTCCTTCCACACGTCTGCGGGGCAGAAACGCCCTACGCCGGCCTAAAGGTCACGCCGGGGCCGCGGCGGCTGCGAGACGCCGAGGCAAAGAAAGAACGCTCTTTCAGCGCTCTGAACAATATCCAGCACTGGCTTGGGCGGGGCGGGGGGGTTTCAATCTCCAAACAATCTGTGCTTCATACATTTTGTCAGAAGGTTTTGATAGTCTTCACAGGTCCAAATGTAATGTTTCACCTCAAAGTTTTCTATCATTTTATATCAACAACTCCCTTTGGCGGGCTTGGCACCGTCTTTGAATAGTTTCACTGTTTTCACAATCGATTTTATAGGTTAAGGACTTCGCCGTCTGAATAATTTGGTACGGCCTCAGCCCCGATTCTTGGTTTTCACATAAGGTGCTTCATCGCTCATCTTCACAATAGCTTCCTAGCCCAGACACACAGGGTGAGACAGCTTCAAATAAGGGATGAGAATTAAAAAAAAAGCCTTAAATGATATAGCAAAATCAGAAAGTAGAAAGCATGATTTAACAATAAAAGCATGTTTCATTTCAAAAACATGTCATTTTTGTACATTATTAAAAAAAAAGTATAAATACATACTTGTTTTTTTTTTAAATCTTTCAACCCTTTTTTTTTTTTTTTAAACATAGGCCTTAGTACTGAGTCCTATCTGCAGCTTTGTACACACAGAAGCAAACGATTTAAATAGGGTTTGACTACTTGGGGCCCAGGGCCGGAGCCATTCTGAGGCAGCAGAATCCCGAGCGAGCGTCGACCGTTACGTCGCCGATGACCAAATTTCCCCTCCTTCGCGTCGGATTTGCCGACAGATTTCCCGACACTGCTCGCAGAAAGCTCCACGGTTCTCCGGAAGCATCGCGAAGGCAACAGGCCTTTCAAAAAGCTACCGTTCGAGATCGTTTTTTTTTCTTTTAAAGAGACATGAAGCATGTTTACAATGCAAGGAACTGAAACGGTGTGGACGTCCGTTTCCATGGATGCAAATCAAAAGCGATCAGAGTGATGATCTGTCTATATTTACACTCGTTCATTTGCCATTTCCATCTTAGGCATCATTTTGTGTTTTTCCATCATAACCACAATTTCTTGATGATCAACCTGACTTAACGAGTGGAAGCCTGGGTCACAGGAACATTTACTCCCCCCTGACCTTTGTCAAAATTCAAACTTTAGTCCTTTAAACTTATTTCTGGGATGACATTTCAGGAAGAGGGAGGACCTGCTGTGTCTGTGGACAGTTAGCTGAGCATAAAGCACTGGAAACAGAAAACTGAAAACATTCACAAGGTTACAATCTGAACTAATGTTCAAAATCTTTTAAATTTACTGATGGCGTTAAAAATTGACTAAAGGTAATATTAGATTTTTGGTTTTAGGGGTCAGCTGACACAATGCTAAGCTAACTGTCGCTTGACTATTTCATGAACACAAGGTCACGAGTGTGTAATCGATCCTTCCACGCGATTATTTGGACTTTTAGAAGACAGTTTGTAGCCTCTGAAAACAGGCCCTATTCCTTTGGTTAAAGATGGTTTGGAGAAATACATGAACGAGTTTTATTCTCTTCAAAGTGTTTTTTTTTTTTACCCTAGAGGCTAGCTTAAAAAGAAACCAAAAAAAGCCTCAGAGGTTCTAATATTCTAACCCACTGCCAGTATGTTCTAGGGTGTAATCTGATGCTGCAGAGATTAAAAAAAGAAAAAAAAGTCTTCTGATAGCACAATCTTTAGGCTCTTACAAAGAGGCGGCATCACAGAACCAGTAGCAAATAGCAGCTTTGAGTGTCTTTTTTTAATTATACGTTGCTGCTTCCCGTCACCGTCGTCATGACTTGATGCACGCCAGATAGCAGAAATCACTGCTTCCACCCAGATGTTCAGACTCGTCTCAACTTTTTGCTGTCAGCGTCTTTTGCTTTGGCATGGATGGACCTTAGGAACAGACGGCTGTTTATCACAACTGACCCTACGTTGGATTCTTATAACCGCCATTATTTAGCAACAGTGGCACTGGGAAAGTGGAATACCAAGGCAAAAAAAAATAAATAAAAAATGAAAAGATGTCTAATTTTTGGCATGAAAACAAGAGGGAAATGTGAAGGGGGTGGGGGGGGTGGGGGGGGGACCTGCTGTTGGATTTTATTTGATTGCTTTGGTGAGACTGACAGGAAAAATATCCAAAAACAAACCTGCTGAATATTGCAAAGGTTCATGGTTGTAGTTGGTGTGTATGGAGTTAAGGCTACTTTTGTTTCTTTGTGAATACTTTCGAGCGTTTTTGTCCAACAGCAGTTTTACAGTAGCAACAAAAGCCACAGCACAGAGGAATGCTAACTCTAGACCAGTGACGGCAGCTCTGGCGCCCCCTGGTGGGCGCAGACTGCCAGTCGATTGCACGATAAAGAAGAGGTCAACGTTTGAGGGTTACAGGTATGTAGGCAGCACACCATGAGGTGGGAGTGTGACCCATGAGAACCATATCATTATCCTATATACAGTACACGTTACTGAGGTTGATGCTGAGGTGAACTAGACTGAGGATCGGCTCAGATGACCAGGCTCGGGGGGCGGGGGGGCGGGGGTGGGTGGGCAGGTGGGGATTGAGGAGAGGCGGAGGAGACTAGAGGTATCAGAAAGTCTGAGTTCCTGGGAGCATTCTGGGGTTAATGGATGCGCTTTCTTCTGGAGATGGCAGGAGTGCAGAGACGCCTCCGCCGTGTGCGCGAACAAGGGGGGAGGAGAGGGGGCGGGGTCATTACTCTACACGGGGAGGCTGTGGGACAGGGTGAGACAGGGTGAGGTTTACTAAGAACTGTCTTCCAGCCTCCTCCCCCCACCGTTTCTCCTCCAAACGCTCTCGCTCTCTCTCTCTCTCCTCCCTCCATCCCTCCCGCTGCTCATTCGTCCTCCAGGGATTCGGTCTTGATGTCGTTGGGGACCCCCCCGGTTCTGGACAGCGCCAGGATGGAGTGGTTGACGGCGGCCATCTCCACAGCCAGGGAGATGGGGTCCTGGTGCTCGCCGTGCACGGTGCCGTCATCCTGCCACACGGGAGGGACAAACGGTCACAATCTGGGTGGCCAGCGCCACTCCCACTCCCACTCCCTCTCCCCTGCCTGTTCCCTACCTGTGTCGGGGAGGTGGGCTCCAGTCGGTAAAGGCCAAAAGGTCGGCTGAGAGGTCTCTTGTCAAAATAGGGCAGATCGCAAGCCTGGAGGGGCGAGAGGGGCGACCAATCAGCCAGTGAAACGCTAACGCGCTAATGGGCCCCGTCGCCTCCGGCCCCGGCTGGAACCGTACATCTGCTTGTAACTGTCTTTGGGGAGCTCGGATTTGTCTCTACCTGCTCGGAGAAGTCGTTCCCGTCGACGTCGTCACTGTTGGAGTGTCCTCCTGGACTCTGGACGTCGATCCCATGGCTCTCCAGGATTGTGGCTTCTTGGAGGAAGAGGATGGATTATTGGATTTATGGCAAATTATTACCGACTTTCATTAGCCATTAAACCGCTTCAGCTCATCTCGCTGCTGCGATCAGAGCGAGCAAAGAAGGAAGGAGGAGGCATTTCCAGCACAGAGTGAGGAGAAATGACACCAGGCACTGTCAAAGCGAGGGAGCTGGAACATTAACGGAGGTAAATATGGTCACAAACAACAGAGGTGTTCACGCCAGTAAGAGGAGGATCGGAGACGCTCAGACGTCTCCATAAAGACTAGTTCACACACGGCACCATTTCTCCGAGGGGGCGGGGCCCGCCTCCTCACGCCGCGCTACTCCACAGGATCGGCGGGAGCGTTGGCTCTTCACCGACTGGATTCTGGAATAACACATTCCCCCCACAAAATGCCACTTGTACTTCATTTTCCTTATTCCTGACGCATGGTTTGGCTGATTGGACTCGGGGGGGGGGGGGGGGGGGACTTCTGGTCCGAAAACCACGGACGAGCGCACCTTTATTACAACTACTAAACAACTATGTGCAGCTCAAAATGTACAATTTACCAAAAACAACAGATGAGAGGACGACACAACCTCAAATGCTTTCAACATCGGGGTCACAACTACGCAGCTTTTGCTAAAAACTTCTGTTGTGTTTGTATTGGGGCGGTGGTGGGGGGCAGACTGGTGGTAAAAGTGGGCGTGGAGTGGGGGTAAAAGTGGGGTTGGCGTGGACGGTGGCTGAGTCAGAGGCTCCCGCGTCCACTGTCCTCGCAAATCCGTTTTCCATCTCCTGTCGTCTCTTGTTGCTGTGCTGCCGCC
Source organism: Pao palembangensis (assembly GCA_015343265.1). NCBI lineage: Eukaryota > Metazoa > Chordata > Actinopteri > Tetraodontiformes > Tetraodontidae > Pao > Pao palembangensis. The sequence continues at coordinate 9,625,905 of CM027097.1, read as the reverse complement.
GCTCTACGGCTCCTTTCCACGTCCTCATTTTGTGGCCACGCCCACGTCTGCTCTCATTGGCTGCGAGCAGCCTGGACATCTAGCAGCTTTGATATCCGCTTTTGCGTCTGCGACTCCGTGCGGGGCGCCGCCAGGGTCGTTACTCGAGTCTTCGAGGTCGCCGAGCGGATCAGAGCCGCACCCCGATTTGGGTGAGGGCGAGTCTAAGACGCCCAAAATGGTGCCGTGTGTGCTAGGCTTAACCTGAAAGCGGCTGCGGCGTGTCCTCCGTCAGTGGCTTACAAGGAGCAAACAGCCGAAAAGCTGGGCGGTACATTACCAATGTTGGCCCGTCTTTTGATCTCTTTGCGGCGGTTGGCGAACCAGTTGTAGACTTTGAGCGAGGTGACCCGCTCCAGATCAGACAGCTTCTTCCCTAAAAAAAAAAACAAACAGATAAATGAACTGACCCGTGGCAATAACCTTAGTTTTTGTGCATTTTCAACACTCAAAACTGCGTTAACGGAGAGCGAAATGACGTGTGGGCGCAGGGTTTAGTGCCGGTCCAGCTCTGTTCCGTTCAAACAGCAGCCTGATGTGGGCTTTTACCTGGTTTCTGAATCACAGCGTTGCAGGCGTTTGCTATTTCCTCCCGCTTGGCCTCGTCTGGGTACTGGTTGTCGTTGAAGTAGCTATAAATAGCAAAGGCGCAGCACAGAGTCAACGCTTCTGCACCGTGCGTGCGGCGGCGCGGAGCCAATATTGAGACTCATCCGATGGAATCCATGTGGAAATAAGAGAGGTGATGAAACGTGCTCGTCCTCCACCCACCCCACCCCTGCCACGGCTCACCTCTCCATGACGGCCAGACACTCTTTTCGCCAAGTGAAGCGGCTTCCTCGACGCAGACGGAAGGTTCCGGGGGCCGTGGCGATCGGGGGCGGGGTCTGCCTCCACTCCATCTCCTCCATCGGTAACAGAGCCGGCCGCATATTCAGGGTGGCACCTTGCATTAGAAAGGTCAACACTTAGGGCAAAGGGACGCATCAGGTCCAAATCCTGATATACACACACACATATATACATACATATATAAACGTATAAAAATATATTTAAAAAAAAAAAGTCTACAGCAGAGGGGGGAAAACTGAGGCCCGGGGGCCACGTGTGGCCTGATGAACTATTTAATCCGGCCCGCAGAGCCTTCACAATAACTTCTCCAAAAGCCAAATTTAGAAGGTTGTCATCTTGATTGGTTAGAAAAAGGTTCAGACCCCCCTTCACCTAGCATGCTAACATGTCCTCTCAAGAAGGTGGGGCCAAACATCATTTGGAGCTTCATCATCCGTCTCTAGCTGGACCAGTTTACAGGCTCTTCTAAATGTTTTCTTCATCAATAGTCCATCAAGCAGGATTTTTAGCTAACCTCTGATCCTCTTCAGGGGGTTGGTTTCCTGCACCACCTGGCCGGCCCCTTCATCAAGATCTAGAACCCGATGTGGCCCTTCAGGCTAAAGAATTGCCCACCCCTGCTCTGCAGAATAATAAGCAGCGGAACTAGAGCGGCCTGGGTATAATTCTAGTACAATAAAATCCAAATCCAGCCAGGATCCATCAGAATAGCGCTGACACAGCCGGCTGCCCCTCCTACAGCAGGTGCAGAAGGGGCTCTTCACGGCGCCTGATTGGGATGGCGTAAAGGTGCTTCCTCCGCAGCGGTGAAGGAGGCCTGACGCTGAGCCGGACCGGACAGAAATAGCAGAGAGCGCTCTCCACTGTTGGCACGACGCCATCGAGGAACATGCCGCAGAGGACGAGCGAGGCGTTGGGGTGGGGGGGGGTGCAGTCTGCTGTCTGGCCATAGGTTGATACGGAAGGTGTGCATGTACTCGATGCCAGGCCTGTTTGTGCTGTTAACCATTTACAGTTTGAGGCTGAGGTTGTGCAACCAACTCCTCTCCTGACTGAAGGATAGGGGCAAAAACAACAAGTGTAGGGCAGTCGTGAATATTACAACACCTGTCAATCACGATTATTTTACATGGTCGCAATTATTTTTCATATTCCTGATTATTTTTCATATTTGAGATTACCGTCTATTTATTTTATCAACAAAGTTAAATAAAATAAATAATATGAATCTGAGTCTGACGTCATCGTATTGAACCAGCAGCAGCAGCGTCACCGTCGCAGCCACGTTGTTGTTGTTTACCTCGTGTCTTGATCGGAGCCAGCTATGGCTAGGATAATAGGCTATGGCTAGGATAATAGGCTATGGCTAGGATAATACGCTATGGCTAGGATAATGTACTATGGCTAGGATAATACGCTATGGCTAGGACAACATGCTATGGCTAGGATAATGTACTATGGCTAGGATAATACGCTATGGCTAGGACAACATGCTATGGCTAGGACAATATACTATGGCTAGGACAACATGCTATGGCTAGGATAATGTACTATGGCTGGGATAATACGCTATGGCTAGGATAACATGCTATGGCTAGGATGTTACGCTATGGCTAGGACAGCAAGCTATGGCTAGGACAACATGCTATGGCTAGGATAATGTGCTATGGCCATCAGGAGTGCAGGAGGGCCATCATTGCGGACCAAATATTTGGGCTTTTCTTTAACAAATTGGGTGAAGGAGGGGAGAAAACACACAGAAATGTGAGTTTTCCCAGCGGGCCTCATCGGGAGGATGCCACCCACCTGGAAACACTGCTAACAACAGTCTGCTGTAAACATCCGGGCTTTAGCGTTTGCCCTCTCAGTCCACTCAAAAAAAACCTCAGAGCATTTTCAGGTAAGAGCAGAGCAGCGTTTGCAGATGAAGCGACGCCCGGGTACCTGGTGTGGTTTTCTCCAGCGTGTACCAGCGGTAAAAGGCCCTCTTTTTCTGCTCGCTCAGATCGGAGCCGTGCTGCAGCAGCCAATGGGAGATCCGGCTCTGGCTGATGCCTGGAAAGCAGCCAAATTACAAAGTGTTTCGCGCGGAGGTTCGGAACAATTTATAGACAACCTTTTTGGGGGGGAAAAAATGGAAGCAACAAAATCCTGACTGATCAGGGTAGAATACTGCCAAGATGGCTCACTTTTTTATGCTATTCCCTTTTTTTTATAAAACCTGCCTATGCTGTATTATATATATATATTAATATATATCTATAAATATGTTTGTTTCTCTCCGTCTTTTATTCTCTCTGTCCTGTCTCCCTCTTTTTCCTCCTTTACCCAGCCGACCTTCAGCAGGATGGTTCCTCCTTGTCAGCCTGGTCCTGCTCAAGGTTTCTTCCTGTTAAAAGGGAGTTGTTCTTTGCCACTGTGCTTACCTGGGGGTTCCGGCTCTGGGTTTCTGCCTCTGTAAAGCACCTAGAGACCTTTTTTATTGTAAAAGGTGCTATATAAATACAACTGAATTGAATTTCAAAGACTTGTGGTTGGGCAGTTTGTGCTAATTGTGGCTCGTTTATTTAGGAAACAGTCTTCACGAAGTGAGGCCGTCCTAACAACCTCATCTCAAAGCCATTTGGACAGATCAAGTCTTGAGCGCGTGTCCACTCACCAGTGACCTGTGCCACCACTGCCTGAGAGATCCTTCTGTTCCCCAAGAACGCTTTGATTTCCTCTTTGACCATGCTGCTGTCCCTCCTGCAAACAAACAGCAAGAACACATGACCCGCACTTCAATCTCATCATCCGTCAGATCCTCACAAAGATGCTTTTTAGTCGATTCAATGTGGCGAATTAGAAGCTCAGTAGAACGATCTTCAGCTAAAATGGCAGCATTTACACGGATCAACATGTTTTTATTGCAGCTGCATCGTCGGCTACGCGACATCAACGCTCAACATCACTGCTGCGGTGCTCTATAACTCTTTCCACCCCTGATTTTTGTACTTTTCTACATGAGTAACTACAGTCCTGAAACGGATTTGATTAGCGCAAAAGGGTTTTGTTATGGGTTTTTTTTTGTCTGTGCTGCATTTTGACAGCATTATCGATGCCTTGTTCTCTGCTTCAGGGCTCCCATGTAATCAGCAGCGCATTCCAGAGCAACACAAATTGGAAGGCTGTGCGAATTTAAAGGATAACAGGCTGAGTTAATACGCTATGGCTAGGATAACATGCTATGGCTAGGATAACGTGCTATGGCTAGGATAACGTGCTATGGCTAGGATAATGTGCTATGCCCAGGAAAACACGTTATGGCTAAGATAATACGCTATGGCTAGGATAATACGCTATGGCTAGGATAATACGCTACGGCTAGGATAACATGCTATGGCTAACATAATATGCTATGACTAAGATAATAAGTTATGGCTAGGATAATGTGCTATGGCTAAGATAATACACTATCGTTAGGATAATATGCTACGGCTAGGATAACATGCTATGGCTAACATAATATGCTATGGCTAAGATAATAAGTTATTGCTAAGATAACATGCTATAGCTAAGATAACATGCTATGGCTAAGATAACATGCTATGGCTAAGGAATTCAGCCATATTCAGCCAGCTAATCTGTATTACATATCCATGTACGTGGCAGACATGTTTCCACCGTCTCAGACTGCGGCTGAAGGGAAAACAGGCAGAGGCTTGCACAAATTGAAGGTCTTGAATGAACATGTGCAGTCACACTGTGTACCCCCCGTCCCCGCTGGCTCCAGCCCAGTACCCTCCCTGATGCACAGACAAGAAAAGACAGTCGCATCGGGAATCGCACAGCAGCAGCAAGCACGTGACCCTCTTCCTCTCCCAGGTACAGATTGCGGGGGCTAGCGTCACATGTTCGGTTTGAATATGAAAGGCCAAACCCTACCCTGGAAAAGCGCGGGCTGGAGGGGGAGTCAGAAGACCTGAAACGGACATCCAGCGTCGCCCTCCTCAACAAGCAGCTAAAATTAGAGGACCAAAAAAAAAAAAAAAGGCCGCATGTATCGACACCGGCGAATCAATACAGATGCTGAGCGAGACTGAGGAGGACGAGGGGGCGATGAGCTGGATACCAGCTCTGAGGCCGGAGCCCTGCAGAGAGGCAAATGTGCACCTAAAGAGGGGAGAATCAAAAGGCCGCCCGGATCAGCGGCCAGCTGAAAAACGCGCGTCGTGCGCCCTGCGGTGCTGAAGGGCCCGACGCTGCGGAGCTCTACGTGAGCTTTCCAGCGCTCCTCCACCTGCCAGGCTTCCGGAGAGATGAGAAGAGGCCTCTGACAACAACACAGCCAATAATAGATCATCAGGGCCAAAGCAGCTACTGAAGGCTTGCTTTCAGACCAAAACACCCACTGGTTACTCTGCTTTTATCTGCCCTGAAAGGAGGCGTTCCCTTCCTTCCTTCCATCCATCCATCCATCCACGTGCCCTCTCCAACCCTCCGGCTTTGTCCCAAAACTTCCTTTATGCCATGAAATCCTTGCTGCTTAGAATCTCCACAAAAACACTTTTGTACCTCCGTCTCCATCCATCCAACAAGTCCAAGTCTGGATCAGTGTTTCTCAAACTTAAACACTCACGGACCACCTGACTCTGAAGAGCCCCCAAAACAGTATGCTAAGTAACGATCAGGTGCTGGTGTGACAGATGCATCAGGAAATATACAATAAAGTGAATTCTTTAAACTGTGGAAGTTCAAGAAACACTGATTTTACACAGAATTTTAAGTATTGAAATTTAAACATTTAAAATGTGATTTGTTACGTGTCACCTCACGGACCACTATGAGTCGCCAGTGGTCCGCAGACCAGTCTGAGAAACACTGGTCTAAATCAGACCTATCCAACAAAAACAACTGCTGAAGTTTCAGCCTCCGTTTATTCGACTGTGAAACTGATTGAATGCACGTGCACTACTGTTAGCGGCCTCAAAACTATCGTCAGCGTCCAACGCTGCTTCTGAACTCGGCGGACCCAGCCTTGAACTGGCCTGAAAATCTACAACACTGCCAAATACTGCAGGACACAGCAGCCACCAACAGCGAGCCGGGTCCACATTCCGGATAAAGAATGAAGAGGCAAAAGACAAAAACACACCCGGGCCACAAAGTGATGATATTTTCACATCAACAATCTCTTGTGATCCACCAGCATGTCCCCAGCACACCAACACCGCCCACTTACAGGTGAACTCACTGCTAAAAACTGGTCCCATTCACTGATCCTCCTAACGACAGCGGGGCTAAAACAAACGGACGCGAAACACAACCCAAGAGCAGCAGCCACGGTGACGGAGCCCGCCTTGTCCCCTGGCCAGCTAAATGAATTCCAACGAGCAAGTGTGAGAACATCCCTCAAATTCTTTTGGAACTGCTGTCACACTAATCAGGTGTTTCATACCCTCAAATATCCACACGTTTACAGTGCAAACACTGGAGGCATTGTTTCTTTTTTTTTCCCCAAGCGCTATTTTAAAAAAGAACATTTTATAAGTGAGCACAATGCAGCAATTTTCCATGCGACTGTATTAATTTTCCCAGACATAATGTCAGCTCCGGCACCTCATTATGAAGACAATGACCCCCACCCCACCACCACCACCACTCCTCAAGGCTGTTAGACTAAGCCTTGGGGCCGTTTGATCAAAAATGATTTTAGAGCAGAGGTGGGCAAACTGAGGCCCGGGGGCCACATGTGGCCCCTTGAACTCTTTAATCTGGCCCGCAGAGCCTTCACAGTAATTTCTCCAAAAGCCAAATTAAGAAGGTTGTCAGCTTGATTGGTTAAAAAAAGGCTCAGACCCCCCCCCCTTCACCTAGCATGCTGACATGTCCTCTCAAGAAGGTGGGGCCAAACATCATTTGGAGCTTCATCATCCGTCTCTAGTCATCATCCATCTCTAGTTGAACCAGTTTACAGGCTCTTCAAACTATTTTCTCAGTCAATAGTCCATCAAGCAGGATTTTAGTGGACTGCGATTAGAGAATCTGACTTCCACCATCACAGATGGCATCGAATCCCATGTCAACACACTGTGTGGGTTCAACAGAACGCTTCTCCACCTCTAACGTCTCGCTACCACTCACCTCATCAGCTCCTCCACCTTGTCGTCAATGTCCAGGTCTTCTTCTGCAGCTTCAAACCCGAACGCCCGCGCGGCGGCCGAACTGTTCACCGGGTACCTCGGCGGGGACAGTTTCCCATTCGGCGTGGCGGCTAGGCTGTCCCGACCGTTCTGGGACAGCGCCACCAGCGAAACCGGCGAGGGCAGGATGGCTGATGGAGGCGGAGGCCCGGGAGGTGGGGAAACGTCGTAGCTGTTGCCCTGGGATGGTGAAAGTCCTCCACTGCCAAACTGTGTCTGCGTGGCGGTGGAGATTTTGGAAGTGGTGGAAGACGCGGCGGGCGCCGCCAAGTGTTCAACGGCGTTGCCCTCGGAGCTGCTGCTGCCGTTGCAGGACGCAGAGGAGGTGGCGGTTGCCGAGGCAGAGGTGGTGTTGTTGTTGAGTGATGTGGTAGCGTTGGAGGCAGAGTTGTTGTTGTTGTTGTTCGCCCCACCTACACCGTAGGACAACGAGGACGAAGAGGAAGAGGGGCGATGGCCGAACTTGTCTCCGTGTTCCCGGTCCAGCCGGTCCAGAGTGTCAAGCGCGTGCAGGATCTCCTGCTTGGTCATGCCGGTGCGACGCAGCCGCTGCAGCAGATCGATCTGCTCGATGGTGAAGCGCGGCTCCTCGCTGAACTCAGACATCCTGCTGCTGGACAAAAGACAAGATAGACAGTTTGTGAGGCGGAGGAGGGGAGCGAGGGAACACGGAGGGGCGGGGGTTCGAAAAGACAAGTGGCTACTCGAGATCCGCTGGGAAAAATGGGGAGAGGGAAGGAGAGATGTCGAACAGAAGGAGCAGAGTCAGAGCGATAAGAAAGAATTGAGAGGATTAAGTAGGGAAAGAGTGTAAAGGAATGCAACTGCAGATGGGGAGAAAATGAGAATGATGAAAAAGACGAGCGATGTGCTGAGAGCTTGTGAATAAGCATTAGAATGGTTAAGTAAAGGGGGGGCTGGGAGAGGAGGAAAGACAAGAAAAGAAAATAGGCAGCAAGTAGGAAGACAAGAGGAAAAAAGGAAAATGACAAGGGAGGAAAGAGAAGACAAGAGTGAGACAGAAGTGTGAAAGAAAAAGAAAGGGAGGGGCAGGGCATTAAAAAATCTGCTATTTTTGGGAACCGGCAGGCAACACACGCAGAGTGCCAGAGTCACCTTGACAGCTGATGCTATCTTAACATTCTGACTGTCGTTCTTTAAGAGCTACATTATATCCCCGGCTCTGCACACCACCCACGCTCTGTGTTTTTCATAAGCAATTTGCTGGGCTCAAAATCAATGCAAGCAGAATCAGACTGCGGCAGATTTTCCATCTTCCCTGCCAGCTCAACCTATGCTGATATGATAAATGGTTTAAAAGGGGTCACTGGCATTGTTCTACATCAGTGACAGTGAACGCTACGAACAGGACTGAGGAAAAAAAGGAAGGAAATGTCTTAGAATGAATGCGCTGGTGTTAAGTTATAGGAGCAAATTAAGAGACATTTAGAGGAGAACCACACTTTCTAACCAAAGGAGAGGTGCTAACCAATAGAAAGATTGAATGAGAAAAGCGGCTAAAACGTTCCACACAGATGTCAAAACAACTGCTCTGATTTCTTCCCATTTTAAAGCAATGCAAGCATTTGAGATCATTACACATTCTGTTCCAAACGCTTCACTTTGGCTGGAGCCATTCGAACTGGTTCAAACCCACTGAGCAGGGGTTAATCTTTGCATGGGACTGACTTAATGTCCTACAGTGGCCCACTGCTAAGTCCCTTAACACAACAGACAGGTCAGAACAGCAGGAAGAAAAAAAAAAAGTTTACCATCTAAGCAAAACAAAGTAAGGCAGATCTGTATTTAAAGAATGGTTGAGCAATCTCCACTTTTACCACAACGTATTTGCCTCATTAATCTCTTGTTAAAATAGTCCAAACAAGTTCAACTACTCTGAAAAACTAATAGATAACAGGAAGACATCGGATAAATCACCTTGGCTGTCATTCTGCGAATCTAAATTGCTGGCACCAAACACTCGTTTGGCTGCAAGTTTTTAAGAAGTATCCTAAAACTGATCACAAATGTACAGTATATCTGGCTTCCCCCTCCCTATTGGACATGTATGTTTGTGGGCAGTCAAAAGGGCCTGCGCTTGGGGTACAAATCTTTGGCTCTTTCCGACACTGCAGGCAGGTGATGCGAGCCTTCACGCCCTTTGCCCAAAAGCTAACGCTAGCAAATGTTTCTGTGGCAGACGCACGATGCCTGGTGTGATATCAGATTAGCCATCTTCGGCCACCCTCCATCCTTGGATTACTTCCACTATCTCCAATCAGTTACAACTGTCACTGATTTTGCACTGACAACTGCCCAAAGGCATCACAGAGGACGACCCGCAACTTCACATTATGCTATTTTTGTAGCACTGAGCTCGTGGATTTATTAGCACAACATGCTAGCGGTGCCAAAGCGGATTCTAATGTTAGCTGACGTTAGCCGCCAATACTCGCTAACGGAGATTTGATATGATTTAACATTACTTTCGGTGTTGTATGTGGCTAAGTACAAGACTTACCTCGGTTCAGATCGCCCACTTAACCATTTAACTTGATAAATACTGTGAAGAGCCGCTGTGTGTTCCACTGCAGCCGGCCAACAAAGCAATAAGACGACTGTGCCCCGTCCGACCCCTTTCCAAGGATTTCTAATCAGAGGCGAATTATTTGCCTCTCCGCTTTGTCTGTCTGACAACAGCCATATTGACAACTAACACCTCCGAGTAGCTCTGAGGGAACTGTAGTTTCGCTCCCACGGAGGCCGCTACCACGCGGCTGCGTTCTGTACATTAAAAACTACAAATCCCAGACACGACAGCGAGCGGGAGCTACACTTGTCATAAAGGCAATGCAGTTTTTATTATGACCACAGCGGCTGCTCCCTTCAGCTGTGCTCACAGATTTACATGTGTCACTGTTCTCCGCCTGTTAGTACTCACTGATGAAGGATATCATGAAGGAAAATTTGGATAAAATATTGTATATAAATTCACATAGAGAAATATTATTTTAATTACAGTTTTGCATAGAATGTTGAATGTGCCTCTAATTGAAAAAAAATAAACGTAGATCTGTAAAGTAATACATTTTTCAATGCAGTAACTATATAATAGTTCACATCTGTGGTTTAATGTATGCTGCATCAGAGACAATGTTGAAATACATGTATTTGGTTGATGAACCTACATGTGTCGATTTAAAAAGAAAATGTAAAAAGAAAGGAAGGAAAAGGAGAAAAAAATGTTTACTTTGAGCGTCATCTACCAGGAGTGGTGGTCATCTTTGTACTAAAATTTAAAATCCGTTAATATTTCTGACTGTTTTATAGATTTTATACAGAATATGTGCTGATTTTTTAAGGTCAGGTTAAATTCCTACTTTACAACATTTTCCCATTTCAAACAAGGTAAGGACAAAATGTCAAAGCTTGCAAACATCATTAGAATTTGCATATTTTTCATCTTAATGACTTCAGGGAAGTCGAGAACTGTTTACTCAGGTAGTTTAGGCTGAAGGTCGGCACTAAACAGAAATCTCAGATGTTTATTTCTGCAGGGAAAATGGATCCAGGTGGTTAACTTAATGCAAATTCACATCAATTAGACATTTTGTCTGAAGATTGCAGCCCATTAAAAGTCATTAAATAATTCTGGCGGTGCCATTTCTGTTGAAGTCTATTCTGCACCTGGTTTGCTCTTTACATAAAAACAAGTCTTGTTGTCGTCATTCCAATTCAAAATGTTATCTATATTTTAGCCCATAATGTCTGATCCAAAGGTCATGCAAAGAAAACTAGGGGAGGGAAACTGCTTCACAGTCTGCTTTTCTCCAGCAGGCATCCCAGCGCAAATCAGGTGTTCAGCAGTCAACCATTAGAATGATGAGGCACTGAATTAAATGAATGTTGGGGATAGTGCTCATAAAATTCTAGGGAGTCACATTTGCCTTCCGCGATGGAAGATTTTGGTGTATCTTTAACACCAAAGGGTAGGTAATTAGGTGATTGCTGCTCGGCGATCTGCCAGTTGTAGCTAGACTGCCCCCAAGTGGCCACTATCGAACATTGACACACCCGAAACTGGTTTGCATAATTGTAGACATTCAAGTTACTTGTAACTACATTTTAGCACATGTATATGAATAAGATTCAGTTATATTTCAAATTGATAAAACTGAAACCTAGTTTGTCTCCAATCTGGACGAGCAGCAAGAATCTTTCTGTCTGTGTAGATTCTCACTCATCCAGGTCATAGTTATCCAAAATTAGATCTCTCTGTGTCAACTGGACTGAAAGGTTTCCTCAGAACTGAAGAAGCTCTCTGGAGAGAGGGCGAAACGTTTTCAAGGAAACCTTTCAGTCCAGTTAACACAGAGAGATCTAATTTTGGATAAGAATCTTTCTATTATGCGAGACAAAAATGCAATGTGGCTGATACAGTATAGAGAGCATTATTAATGTTGGTCGATATTTGTTTGTAATTTGACACACTGGTTAACTCTGACACAGACACAACAACCCTTTCACTCGACACATTCGCCTTGCATGGTTTCTAATTCAAACTTAATAAGAGCCAGCTCATACGGTGCTTTAGTGTGAACAAGCACCAGTCCCCAGTCCACCACCTCAGTGCGCAGCTGCTCACTAAACAAGCTGGATGCTTCTTGGATCGTGGACACACCAGCATCCGCCATAAAAATAAAAATAAAGTCAAGAACAGGGGATTACCCACATACCACCGTTGGTTGCTCAGTTTCGCCATCCTCGTCTGCGGGGAACCACGTGAGTATCCGGCTCGTGGAACCAAGGACAGCCGCTGTTGTTGAGCCAGCTGTTTTGGTCAGCCGGGTTAGCTGGAAACAGCTAACAGCGTCACCCAGCTAACGTGAACTTAGCTAGCATTGCGAAGGCAACACATCAGCTGTGACTCTTTTGGAGGAAAAGTGAAAGTAAATGGTGAGATGAGCTGACCGGGCGAGGGTAAGACGCCATATACGTGGTGTCGTAGTTTGTTAAAGTAAATCTCTGCTGCTAAGTTAAAGGTTAACGTTAGCTTGACGCACAGGGACTGATGTGAATTGACATAACGTTAAAGGCCGAGGCTATAACAACAATAATGTCATATTAAGTGGCACGGAAGCATGAAATAAAACTCGAACCTTTAATGTTTGGTAGTCGTATAAACTTGCGTTGTTGAGAGTAATCAGTAAAAGTTCCCCACCATTAACCTTAAGCATCATCGTCTGCAATACGAGAAAAAGTGAGTGGACATTTCTCTTTGGTAAATACTATGGCGTCAACTGTTTATTCCACTAACTACAAAACGGAAACCGCCCGAGTCAAACAACTTTATCGACTCATTTATTTTGAACAGCTGTCCAGCTTGAGGGAGCGCTATATTGGTGCAATGGTTGCTGGGAAATGAAGTCCAATTGCCAGACTATGTGCTGTCGACTATGCTGCAGCTGCTGTTATCTATTTATGTTTGTGATATTTTTATACTTTTGTTTTTGACAGAAAATTATATAAAATACCCTGCTCATAAAACAAACGAATAATTTGATCACCCTTCCCGGTTCTGACTGAGGTAATCCTAATAGAAATCTTAATTGATTCATTCATTGAGTAAACATAAATATTTAACCCATTAATTACTGGATATAGAATCATCAGTTGAAAAAGTAAGCTCTGTGAATTTCCGCAATATAACTCATGAGGCTAACTAGTGTGCATGGTCACCACATCGCCACAGAATCCTCTGCATGAATAATTGCAGTTTATAAAGTACTCTTTCAAATATATATTTTTACAACTTAATTGTGTCCAATGTTTTAGTTGGCCATAGACTTTCGAAGCCAAGTTAATGAGGGAAAATTCTGCATACCCTGAGAAGTGCTTGTCTCATGAGCATTATCGGCTAATCCTATTATAGAGTCTCGGTATCATATGAACATATTGTTGACCAAAAAAAAGCAGAATTCTGAAAATGAAAACGTGTTTGAAAAAAACAAAGATGTTTGCCCACAGTGTGCTGTTTGGATATTTTGAAGTAGACAACATTCCTACTTCAGACTTTTATCTGGATAAATGTAAAAAAAAAAAAAAAAAAAAAGAAAAGCCTTGTAAAATATTATTATTGTGCAAGAAATTTGGCCTTCTGATAGGAATGTTTCTCTGTGTATTCTACTGAGAGTTTATTTTTGTTTCTGACATTAGATCTTTCGAGAGGCTGCGTGGAGAGATCAACACCAGGACAACACCAAATCACAACCAGCGGATCATACGGTAAGTATCTGCAATGTGCTCAACCTTTTTTGTTTTTTTCCCCTTCATCTCCAATGCAGCACAGACCCGCAGGAACAACTTTGTGCTACTCCCTGTAATGACTTTATACATGAGGAATCTGCAGGTAACTGCACTTGCTGATCTTTTGTTCGAATACCTGAAATTCTTGAATTTGTTTTTCGTATATATTACTCAAGCAAATATTGTGTTATAGTCATTTTTTTATGCTGTGTGCTCTATCTTTTTACTCTTTTCTTGGTGTTGCTGGCATTGCTTATAGCCACTAGAGGGCAGTCGTACGTTTAGTTTTTCTTTAATATTCAGTTACCCCGTTCTTTTATTTTATTTTTTTTTTAATGGCCATTAAATGTGAAATCAAGGGAGTCAGCAGCAGAGCATTCGTTGTCACATTTCTCACCAGGGCCATGTTCACTAAATGAATGTTTTACCACCCTAAAAGTGCATTGAATCATGCTTCATCCTGTTGAATTAATGACTTTTAACTTCTTTGGTTGCCTTGAATGTTCCTGTTTTTCAAAAAAGTTCTAATTCATTGTTTATCAGTAGTTTAGTAGCTAAAGTGTAGCTGAGAACTGGAGCCTGCTTCAGAGCTGTTATCCAGATTCTCTGAAGCCATGGCCTGATTTGTACTGATAAATGTGGACCCCCCAGAGTATAACATATCAATTTCTTTTAAAGCTAGTCCTCTCAGCTGTTTTCCCTTTGCTCGTTTTTTTTATGTTCTCTTCGGTTTTTCTGAACATCTCTGAATTCCCTCCGTCCTGGCCCGCCGCCTTCATGCGCAACTGGCCCGGACAGCTGGCGTCAGCAGCTGCTTGCCATCTCATTTTTTTTTTTGGCCCAGTCTACATGTGGGCAAGTTTTATATCTTCCATAGAATTTTTGTCTTTTTATTAACACAGCCTCGGTGTTTCTAATTCAGTCTCATGTCATCTTCCTGTCCCCAGTATAAAGGTATCCAGGAACAAACGACATTTTTGTTGGTAATTTGACATGGTAACCAGTCGAAATACTCCTGCTGCTGTTGTTTATGTTGTATGACAAGATGTTTATAGGAGTCTTTAGACTTTGCCAGATTTTTTTTTTTTTTTAATTTCAGTATGTTTTCTGCTTTGTTATTTTAATTTATTCTACTTTTTACTGTACCTGGCATCCATAATCTGCTTTCGACCCCGACAGACAAATAATTAGTGATTTAATAATTAGTTATACATTATCTATGTTATGTTTGCTATGTTTGTATATTTCTCTCTCCCTCTCTTTTATTCTTTCTGTCCTGTCTCCCTCTTTTTCCTCCTTTACCCAGGCGGCTTTCAGCAGGATGGTTCCTCCTTGTAAGCCTGGTCCTGCTCAAGGTTTCTTCCTGTTAAAAGGAAGTTGTTCCTTGCCACTGTGCTTACCTGGGGGTTCCGGCTCTGGGTTTCTGCCTCTGTAAAGCACCTAGAGACCTTTTTATTGTAAAAGGTGCTATATAAATCCAACTGAATTCAATTGAATATACGGTTACAGTCACAACGTGGGATTAAGATTTTCTCAAACTGGTGGTGTCATGGAGTGATTAGCTAGCAAAGACTTTCTGACCCCAGTGACCTTTGGTCCTGTGGATAATGTGCAGTTGTTGGCGTTGTAATTTCTCTAGTCTTACGATGAGCTGTCTTCTGTTTTCTTCTCCTCGGGGTGGCATGAGGCAATCGGACCAGGAGTTGGTTGACACCAGAATGCACATTTGTTGTCCATAATTCAAACTTCTGCGAGCGCTGTCTTTGATGTGAGGCTGAAGGGCGAGGACTCTCACGGCACCAGCGCCCTTAATGTCTGTCTGTATTCATAGAGACGTCAAACTGCTACTCGCAGATTTGTGTCTTTGGTGATGACGTGATGGATGTGTGCAACCACTGAGAGAAGAATGTTCCAGTTCTGAGGTCTCTCACTAGCAGTCCTGCTTCGGCCATAGATTTGATTTGGTTTAAAGATTTAAATTTCAAATTTTAGGCGGGAGGAGAACTGCGCTGAGGGTTTGAATTCCAGAAAGCTCTGCAGTGCAGTTAAATACATTGCTTTAGAAATACATAGGTCGTCCTTCTCATTGTTGGTTTTGGCGCTATCTTCGAGGTGTCAGTGGACAGTGGAAGCATCAGGCTGTTCATACTGTTCTCATCAGCACCTGGTGTGGTCTGTTTTATGCAAACAGACAAGCGAAGGGACACTAAACACCGGAGTCGCTTTCACTGCTTAATATTCAGCTTGTAAAAGGCTCAACATTGAATCAATAATGGAGTCTGTGGTAAGTAGAGGATAACACAAACATGAGCCTCGGCAGTCCCAGGCATGGATCGCATCATGGTATGTTTTAAAGGCATCCATCAGCATGAACTACTGGAGTCTCTTTATAGAACTCCTAATTGGAAGCAGGCGGGCAAATGGGTCCTTTTACTTCTAGTCCCTGGGCTTTAGATTAAAGAACTCTATAGCGCCTGGTTGTCTTTAAGAAGCATATGTGAAATATTATAAGGCCTCTGCCGATACCCTCTGCCTTCAGCTGGATGACCCGGAGAGGGCCGCGTGTGGAAAGGAGTGCTCTGAGAAACCACCACCCTCCCTGTCGCTCCTGTCACGTGCTTTTCCATATCACTGCTTACACCCCAGCTGTCACTGTTTGTATATTTGATATACTGACAGTCACTGAGAAGGAACAGGTGTTTTGAATTAGTGCCACTGTTTTATTCCGTCCCAGTTGTGGCAAAAAGTGCTCAAAAAAGTTGTCAGAGGCTATCAGTGGATAACAAATATTCCTTTTTGCCCAGCTGTGTCCTCTGTTTTTCATTTTTCCCTGCTTTCGTGCAAATTGTGACATTCTGCCTGAAATACGACTTACCTAGGGCAGATTTTTCCATTGTCAATATATTTTGTCTTTGAAATGAAAGATATTGCACATAAAGTGTCTAAGCTGTGCATTTAGATACCTAATAGAAATATAAGGTCTCTTATTTTGAGTGCAGTTGCTGAGGAATACACCAATGTGACTTTTTTTTTTTAAATTCCGATACCTGTTCATTGTCATTTTGACCCCTATCAAAGCAGTCTCATACTTCTGTTGTGATTTATTAGACCTGAGCTTTACTGTGGATGCATACGAAATGTGGAGATCAGCATCTCTGCTGATAGCGGATGCTGTATCAACATCTGTAGAGCCCTTTGCATCGTTAACGTTTTCTGCTTTATGTTAAATATTATTGTGTGTGTTGCTTCACTGCGTCTTTCTTTGGTTGCCTGAGACAAATCCTCATGGACAGGAGCCTGACTCTCCCTACAGAGACCGGCCTCATTAGGATTTGTTGCACCAACTGAAGAATGTTGCCCAGATGAAGGAGCAGCGAGACATTCCCTCACTGGGACACATGCTCCTTGCTGTGGCCTGACCCTGGAGCTCTGGGCCTTGTCCAATCATATTTGGCTCATATGCCTCCCAGTCAGGGGCTCACTTACCCCCGGACTAACCTTATCTTCCTCACTGGGGTCTTTGTGCAAAACCAACTCAAAATTTTAATAAATGGACAAATGGCTTGTTGAAGCAGTAAAGTGGACTTATGTTTCCATCACAAGTTATGGTTGTTGACCATCCAACCATCTGCTGCTGCTGGATTAATGAATCAGGGCTCAAACTGGAAACTACATTCAAGCATGAAGGGCCAACTGATAATGACACACATTAGAAATCTATATGTCATATAACGTATACGCATATATTTATGTCATTACCTTTGCCAAGGAAGTTGTTTTCTTGGACTTTGTACCAATTTGTTTTAAAATATATCAAAGAGATCCTGATTTTGACTTAAATTAATTAATAGAGAGTTCAACTTAAAGCAAATGGATTTTGTATGGAGGTGTGGATTTTAAAAGGTTACTGTTCAGAACAACCAGGAAGGCGAGGCAGCAATACCCAGATGGATACACAAACTCAACTGACACCAACACTGTAAGACGTTAGTCAGATCAGTAAAAGTGGTGTTTTTAACGGTTACATCTGGCAATTATTTAGCCTGGAGGGCCACATTGGGTTGTAGATCTTGATGAAGGGGCCGGCCAGGTGGTGCAGGAAACTAACCCCCCAAATGAGGATTGGAGGTTAACTAAAAATTCTGCTTGATGGACTATTGACTGAGAAAATATTTAGAAACTGGTAAACTGGTCCAACTAGAGATGGATGATGAAGCTCCAAATGTTATTGTCACAAATTATTGTGAAGGCTCTGCGGGCCGGATTAAATAGCTCATCGGGCCACATGTGGCCCCCGGGCTTCAGTTTGCCCACCTCTGTCTTAGAGAGTGGAGTCGCAGGCAAACGCACTGGGTGAAATGGTTGATTTATTGGGTCTTTCTACCAAAAGAATGTTGACTTGGACTCATGCTGGGCAGCGCGTATCAAAGACATTATGGCAGAGTTTAAAAATATCTGGACTAATCTTGATGGGGTCGCATTTCCGCAGCATGTGTGTGTCAGTTTTTTTTTGTTTTTGTTTTGTTTTTATCTTGATTTAGCTGCTTTTTAAAAGGCAGTCGATGTGCTGTTAGTGTTTTTTTTTAAGGATTACTTTTAGCCTGAGGTTGAAGACCTTGGATACTCTTGTTAAATACTCGATAATAAAGGATTGGATCCATTCTTTATTACACCTTTATTGAGTTCAGATGTCACATGCTGTTTTATAAGACCGGAGTTAAGTTAATTCCATTTCTCAGCCAACTCTGCCAGTTTTTTTTTTTTTTTAACAGGACATTCCTCCTCTTCCTCATTCAACCTCCACCACCAGATGTCATTGTCACTCATGTTTGCCATTGACAGATTAGATGTGATTAAAAGAGGTGATTGGCAGAGCAAAGTCTCCCCTTCCCAGTGGATCAACCTGTAAATGTCTCTTCAGGGAGGGTTGCCGTCATCTCACGGTAAACATTCCGGAGCGGAACATCGGGTACGAGTGTGAGAACAAAGGAACACGGATCTCGGTTGTCCGTTTAAGTACTTTTGGCTGCCTTCCATCTCAGGCAGCATAGTCCTTCCGCCGCTAATCCTTTTCCGTGTCTCTCTCTTTCTCTGCGACTCCCACCAGTGTCTCGTTTCTCACCATAAAGAGACGATATAATGGAGGTGCTCTGAAGTCCGTCAGCCTATTAGTGCTGAATGGCTGAAAGGACTCACCCCCGCAGGAACCTATGTGAGCCAATGTTGAGTAATGCTGGGCATATGGAATATGGTACTGGCCCTCATTTCTCAGCACCTAACCTCTGGATTGTTTTGTCTCCACCAACTGACGTAGTTGATGCTTCCCCTTCCAAAATGGATTTACTTGATGTGGTGGCAGATCCTTATGTTGTCATCTTTGAGTTTGCTAATGCATTTTTGTATTATATATGGATTATAAAATGTAAGAAAAAAAAGGACAACATTAACGTCGTCTGTGTAGATTCTTATTCATCCAGGTCGTAGTTATCCAAAGTTAGATCTCTGCGTGTCACCCAGCTCATTAGCACGCTAGTGGTCCACAAGGGCTATATTTTCAAGCTCTGCCCTCAGTGAGTTTAGAACTGAAGAAGCCTTCTGGAGAGAAGGCGAAACGTCTTCAAGGAAACCTTAACAAGTCCAGTTGCACGCAAAGATCTAACTTTGGATAACATTAACCTCAGTAATCAATAATCTGTCAATGACTGATTGTTGGGAATGTCACGGACAACGGTGGACTCACATTGGACTCACATTCCAGTCAGGATGGATCTCAAGATGTAGAATATGAAGTTGAAGGACAGAGCGGTTGATTCCAAGCCATGCTGATTTTCTTGAGTGAAAAATTAAGTTTATTGGTTCTACTTATAGTTTGGA
The DNA here is from genome assembly GCA_015343265.1 of Pao palembangensis. NCBI lineage: Eukaryota > Metazoa > Chordata > Actinopteri > Tetraodontiformes > Tetraodontidae > Pao > Pao palembangensis. Next base: position 9,606,652 of record CM027097.1, on the reverse strand, counting down.
TTGTTTGAACTACATTTAATGTTATACTGTGGTACCATCATCTTAAACATTTAAACCATGCACCATTGACTTTTTCTGAGCTGATGGACAGGACGAGTCCAAATTCCTCTAATTTCTCATGCTAAATTGCCCCGCACCGAGTAATCTTTGGAGACAAGCCCCCGACTCACTCATTTAGTGGAATCATTTCACCCCTTGGCCAGATTAACCCAGCGCACGCTGAATGCAAATAAAAGTGTGCGCCACTTTGTACGAGTCTGATACTGCTCGTATTACAAAATCCTAAAGGAAAGACTGTTTGAGAAAAGTAAAAGATCAGACAGTCCCACAAACTTTCCCCCCATTATCCTAGAGCCGCTATGACGTGTGCTTCTTGAAACAAACTTTCTGTTCTGAAAATGTCACTTCCTGACTTACTTTCTGTATGAAAACTTTCATCTATTTCAACAATGTCTTCATTGTGCGACAGCACCGTTTGCTGTGGGCTCTGTGCTTCTGTTTTCGGACACTGTGGGGACCCATAATATTGGGACTGTACATTGTGACAGTATAAAACTCACACAGATGGAAAAATGCAGCATCTAGTTCATTAAAACACATGACAAATATTTACCAATGTCGCTGAATAGTTGCTCTATTATGCTGCAGAGTTGCATCAGATATGAGTGTTTCCACTTATGCCAGTCATTTATTAAATGTTTGTTATGAGTAGAACAGAGTCTGGACCCACAAGCAGAGGCAGAAGTCCCAACAGTTGCAGTAAAAGTCTTTAGTGTACAAAAATATCTAGAGAAGTTTTACAAAAGAACAAACTAAAATCACTCGCTAGGGTAAACTGCTACGGAAAATAAACAAAACCACGAAGAACCACAAGGAGCAAAAAACCAGAGGGAACGCAAGGAAACCCAATTGAGGAAACTCACGGGGAACACAGAGAAAATGGCTGGAAGCAAACATTCTGGCACAGGACCCTGAGGGACCTGGCCCACAGTGATCAGATTAGGTTCAGGTGTGCACAATTAGTCCAAGACACGAATAGCAGCAACACAGGAAACAGAACTAAGAACACACAAACTTTGAATAACAATTAGGGTGTTAATTAGGCGATAAACATCCCTTTTTTTTAATGATGTGACTGGAGTCATAGTACCACTGTGTTTTATTGATAATATCATCTGTACTACATCACAGCTGTAATGGCAGTTATGGCCTGTGTATTGTCCTTTTTTTTAGGCTCTGTTCTCAGCGCTGTAACACCGTTAATGTCTTCCACAGTCCTGTCTCCAACAAATGCATCTCTGTCTCTCACTGTCGTTCCCTTTTTCGCCCAAAGGCGTCCATAAGTCTGTAACCTTAATTCAATAAGAGATAAATTGAAAAAATGTGCAAGGGTAAGGAATATTTAAAGCTTTCCAGCCAAAGCTATATTTCAAGAGCAAATTTTGCACTTTTTTTTCCAACTTACTGCAACTGCCCTCTTCCCTTCAGCTTTTTCTGTTTTCTGTCCTGGCGTTCCATTCCGTCTGCTTCCATGCAGAGGCTCTTGATTAGTCGGACACAAACCAGAGATGGTGCTCTCGGGGAGGGGCCTGGCAGCGAATAGTTCAGCCTGTACACCAACAGATAGATGGTCCGACCGTCGAGCTCCTGGAGCTTTCGAGTAATTTATCACACTTACCTCCTCACCATCCATTTTCGTCTTCCTCTTTCTTGCATCTCTTTATTTGCCCTTATAAATTCTATCGTCCCCTTCTCTTTGCAAAGGGCCTGAGAGCAGCAATTAGGATTTTGCTGGTCGTGATGAATTGCATCTAATTTTGGTAACGCTGAATCTGCCCCCACCCAGCCCCCCAAATTGTTAAGGGCCAGACATTATTCTTTCTCTGCCAGTTTCCTTACGTGTGAACTATAATGGACAAAAAACATATTCATTGCACAGCATGTTTTATGGACCCACCTGCTGAGAGCCACATTTTCTGCACATGGTACATGTCAGAACGCTGGCAAGAGCAGCGTCTTTTGGAATGAAAGAGAGACCTAAATGAATAGGAGTACTGCCTCAAATCTGTTTTTAGGACAGCGTTTCATAAATGCTCAGCTTGTGTTTTAGAATTCTGGTAGCTGACAGCGACTTGGGGCCGTGGGTGCAGAGGGTTCTGGCACAGATCACTGTCTGGCCTCTGTTTTTGACTTTTTTTTACGTAAAGTGCATCCATTTGTTGGCACCTCCAAATGTACAGATCCTGAGCTTCAAGCACAGCGGCGAGCTTTTCTACAGCATAAAAATGGAATTACTTTGGTAGCACGCCCTTGGTTGCATGCTCCGGAGCTAAAGGACACGAGAGTCCTCATGGTGTTAGCACGGACGTTAGCGTATACCTCTTCAGAACTGCTTTTTGAGGATAGAAAAACAAAATGAAATCACCTCCGAGCTTTCTTTTCTTTTTTGTGAGGGTGCTACCCATTACGAAAACTCTTAAAATGTGAAGATCTGGTAGGTGTTGATGTGGAGATTTACACTCTATCAGAAACATTGGCTTGGCACCTTTACGGACATCTGCGTATTGTTTGGTCATGTCTGCCTAACCAGAGGAATTATTCATAATAGACTCGGTGTTTTTTAGTTTTATATGATTTCTTAATCGGGGATTTACTGGTCTGGATTGTGATCAGTTTTTCAAACCGCTGCTTTTTTAACCCGATGCCTCGATCACACTTCTCTGTCCGTCCATCTTCTTGCTTTAAATAAACAGCGCTCTGTTTGCCCACTAATCACTCTCCTCTAAATCACATTCCGCAGATTGGAGGTCATAGCGACTTCCTTGTTGGGGTTTGATTTAAGCGGCACTTGGGCTGCTACTGTAGCTAATCACTAGGATTTATAGAGTGCATCGCAAAGGGGCCGGGGTACTCGGGCATGTCTTCTGACACCCTGCTGCAGGTGTTACAAAAGCTCTTTTCTTCCCTTGTGTCTCTCCTTTCTCCTGTCTGTTATAGCTGCTGATGGAAGGCAGTTGGAAGACCTTGTATGTTCTCCACTTGTTGGGTAAAGGGGGCTTCTGTTGGTGGTACATAATGCCGGCTACACCCTCCTCCTCCTGGTTGCTGGTCATTCCCAAGTCCGGAAAGTTCTCCATGTAAAGGCTCCATAATTACGTTAATCTCTTGGGGGCCTTTTATGACCTGCCGACACATTCAATCACATTTCAATGTGGGCCTTGTTAAGGACTTCTGTGTTTTGCATAGTCTAAGTTCAGGTCAACCTGTAGAAGTGTTTGCGTTTCTGCTATTTGCAAATTTTCATACAGAGTAAGGAAGAAAAGGGGAAACGAGGGACCGGCGTGGATGGACTGAGCTGTCAGAAAACGCAGAGGCATGTACTACAAGATCCAGATGTTGTAATGCTCTGATATATAAGCGAGCTAATCAACCTCATTTCTAATGTGCATAAACTTAAAGGTGGATTACACTGGCTTAAAGGCATTACTGCAGTCCTGAGCTGGTGTTCATGTCTTGGCTACCACTGTGTTTTCTGCACCATACAAAATATAGGAAGTCATTAGAAGATTAAGGGAACATACGTATATGTTCCCTGGCTCCCCTCCCTCCTCCTCCTTTCTTTGAAATCCCCCTTCCCATCAAGTCTGGTCTGGTTTGAGTGAATGCAACAGCAGGCCGGCGCTAATGAGCGTTCTGTGATCTAAGAGAAGCGCCATCCATAAGCGTTCGCCCTGGCCTATGTCAACACCCAAGCAAACAAAAGCTTTAAGAGACCTTTAAATTTGAGTCTTGTGCTGTTTTTGGCATTAGAATGTGTTTGAATGCAGTGAACATAACATAAAATGTAAGTATTAGGTGGTTGAATGTCAGATTATTTTAGTCAATATATTTGCACGCCTGTTATTCCCTCCCCTCTCCTAATTACTTCCTCCTTCCCCCACACTTTTGTCTTTATTGAATGACCTTGTGCATTCAGAGGTCAGCGTTGTGTTCCAGGAGGATGACCTTTGGTAATGAGAAGGCAGGTTAGCAGGCAGCTTGGAAGCACTTTGTCCCCCCCGCCCGGGAACACAAACAGCGATGGCAGTCAGGTGTCTAATAACAGCTGAAATGTTGCTTCTTGTGGGTTTTCTCCTGCTTCAGCCACCACTTTTGCATCGCAGCGGGAAGCCAGCTCGGCTTGACCGTCAGGGGCTGTATCTCACAATCGGCATGGCAATATGCTAACCACAGACAAGGCTTTCTTTGGGATAATGTCTTTCGTCTTGCCGAGACACCTTCTTTTGATGTCTGAAACGCAGCGACCGCCTCCACGCTTTTCTTTTTGTCCTGCTTCTAAAGCACAGGTGGATACGCGGGCGGATACGCACTTGCGTGCACAGGTACATGCGGGCATTTGTCTTTTTGTACCCGCAGTAAACACAGTAACGCTCTCCAAGAGTCTGTGGCTTTTACAGTTTCATAATCTGATTTAATTCTGAAGTTTATTCATCCTTTTTAACCGCAACCACCTTATCCGTCCTGCTATCCCGAGGATTAGTTTGCTTGCACAGCTGATTCTGTATTCTCCCCTTCGACTTTGGAGCACTTGAGAAAGAGGACATCCTTCACCGTTCTTGGGAGTGGACATCGCATTTTAATGACATGTAAATTCACAATATATCAGCCAGCCGTCAGAGGGAAGTATCGGGGCGGCGAAGGAGAAAGGCAGGATGGCTCAGGGCCACAATATTTCTTGGCATTGATGCGCTATTGAGCATGCTAAGTTTTCTCAAGGCTGTTTGAGAGCGAGGCGATCCCAGAGCAGAAAGAGCTGCTGTTGCTTTAGCGCTAGCTTTTCACACTTTTCATTTTCCACTTGAAAGAGGTACATTACACTTTGATCCTTTACAACAGGGAGAGACTTGCATCTGTGCACACAGTATGCCGAATTGGAATCCTATAGAGGCACCAAATAACAATTGAAAATGACAAAAGAGTGGAGATTAAGTTGTGTTCGCAGACATTTACCAGTTTCAAATGAATGTATGGCCTCGATCATCAATTCCCGGGCACCTCTCCCGATTGATAGAAAACATTTGATAAGTCTTTTCTTTGTTTTTTTCATCAGAAAATATAGTTTCTTGTATGATTAAAACTGTATACATCATAATAACGACATGGAATCTTGTGACAAAGTTCCCATCGAGGAATTACTAAATGATAACGTTTTTTTTTTCTTTTTTTTTAAAGCCACATAGAATAATCCAGATTTCCAGATTTTAGCGTCATCTCGTCTGTCTGGGAATAGCTCTCACTTGGAGGAAATGAGTCTGTGATACACTGGCATTGCTCAAATTCCTCCCCTTGTGTCATCACGGCTAAAGCAAATAGCAGCTTAGCGCTAAAGCGTCGACCACTGAATCAACAGATTGTTTGTGTCTCAACAAGCTCAAAGGGAGCATTTTCAGAATGGTGGAAAGGTAGGAATTGGGTAGGAATTTGGAGAGGAAAGCTTTTCAGCAGCCCCCTCTTTGGTACATCGCTGCATTGTGTTACGTGTAAAGGTTTGAAGGGACTTCTCTGGTTTGAGATGGACTCTTGTGGAAATGAGAAATGACTGTGACTCGAGCCATGGGGTTAATTGGCGCATACCAGCTTGACCCGAGCTAATCTGTGTCCAGCAAGGGTAGATGGGAATTGTCTGTATGATGATTATTTGAGCATTACTTCAGGTAATGTTGGTACTAAACCTCCGTTGAGTGGCCCTTTCTCTTTAATATTCTGACACATTTTATTACATGCCTTGCATACCGTTCTCTTGTTTCACAGGAAATAAATTCCTTTTTTTTTATTGAATAAAACCATACAACAGCTGTCTTGCACAACAGGGATGTTTCCCATTTCACATTGATTGGGCAGAAAGAACCATATCTCATGTAATGTTTGCTGTCTTTACCTTTGCAGTGTCTCGGTGATGTAAAACCTGATTTATTTCCTGGTAATACAGACCAAATGGGATACGTTGTAAACGCTTGATATGCATGGAACATAGTTGTATAACCGCGCGGAAAAATACAGGAAAGGTGTTTTTGATTAAAAAGCAATTTTCGTACAAGCCTGCATTGCATGCTTCATATCCTCATGTAGAGAATTTTAGCAAATGCTAAGGCGTTTCCAGCTAGCATATTGTGCATGCTTGTATGTTGTAGTTTTCAGGAATTTGTCCACACGCGGCTAAGGCGTCCGTGCAGACACCCTGAGCCGTTGTGGTGAATTAAATCTGCTCCTCTGACATGAGGTTGTTACTCTGAATTGGGGGGAAAAGTCCCTCCTTTTTCTCATATGTCCATATTCCCTCTGTGGTTCCCACCCTCTTCATCTTGTCCCTATCGACAAGCACCTTGGTAATTGGTGATGCGGACCATGTGCTGGCTTTGAAGGACCATTTGTTCTGTTGCCCTTTTAGTAACTCAAGAGCAGATTATGACCTTGTTGTTAGGCTACCTGTACTAGAGAAAACTGTGAGCGTGTATCTAAACCTGCTGCAAAGCGCGTCTCCTAACAGGAAGTGCCCTATCTAGTATTGTGTTTCCACTAAACACTTTCCATTATGTCATTATGAGCTTCAAGTGTGTTAAAGGAGAAACCTGAAATTGTCATTTCGTAGTCATGTCAAAGTTTTGAAATGCGTGACTCCAAAGAGTTCTTAATGGAAAATCTGCCGTATGATTTTTCCGCAATTGCAAACACAGATGCAGCAGTTATTGAAGTCGGTTTCTGGATTCTTGCTTTTTTTTTTTTTTTTTTTTTTTTTTTTTCAAGCGTCTGTCCGGGATTAAAATATACCCTGTGTGAAATATCAATTACAATTTGTCTTTTTTTTTTTTTACAGATTTGCGCGTTTCTAACGAATGTGTACATGCCGAGTATGGCCCCTTTTCATCATACAGGTAAAGCACGTGACACTGTTTTCAAGCGTTTGCAGCATCAGCAGACCCTCATATCACACTTTCAACACAGAAATACTCAACATGTTACTGAATTTCATAATTAAATAACAGGAATGATGTATTTTCCCATTCAAAATATCGTGACAAACTTTTCAAGTCAATATTCAGTCTTTGGATGGTTGGATTCGCTTTGTTCTCTCAACAACACGACAAAACGTAAACAAGGCACGCTGTCTCCATAAGAGTTTTTCCATCTCTTCACCTCTATTTGGCAGTATTGACAGCTTTTGCCTGCTGGGAAGCTAACTGGAGACAGCAGTCCAGAGTCACATCCTCAGAGGCCTTAGAGATGATTTGCAAATAAAATACTGCTCAAGTAGTGTGAACATCGTAGAGGTTAAAAAAAACAAAAAAAATCAGTTGCTACTCGTGTTCTTCCTGGCCCATTGTGCTTCTGTCTAGCAAGTCCAGACAAGCTTTTGGGTAAAAGATGAGTTTGTTCTTCACCTCGCTGCAGCTGGGTCAGCGAGCAGAGTTGATGTGTTTACCTCCCCTGCTTCCGAAAGAACGAGGGAAAATATCCCTCCCACTGCCGACAACAGAACGGCACACAACTGTTGCTAAATTATCTTTACCAGGAGAAATGGCGTGAAAAGCTTTGAGCAAGTGCGTCTCGCCGGCTCTTCCAGCACATGACTTCACGTTGACGTTAAAACCTGGGCAGCTGTGCAGTCTTGCACGCTCAGGTAATCGCCTACACACACACACACACACACTCGCAACCCTAATCATCCTGGACTTGGTTCCTTAGACACACACTCAGAGACACGCAAAGACACATTTCTCAGCCACACTCACTCACTCAGGCTTTCCTCTTTTTTTGCCCTGACCTGCTGAAAGGCTTTCGGGAGTGTGTTGCTCAGCCAGCAGCTCTCTGTCCTCACATGAACGCACACACTTTCTCTGCTCTTTCTTCAAAACCACCATTGTGTTCACGTTCACGTAGTTTAAATGTAGAAAAATCAGTGAGTGTTTTTGTTTTTTTTTAGTTTTATTTTTAATGTGTGTTGTGTAAAATCTAGTATATTACATTAGTTAAATATGGGGGGAAAACATGCATTGTCATCATTTCCGATGGTAATCATCTGTTAGTATTATTATTATTATGTTTTGGATGTGTGGGGTAAAAACACTCTTCTTCTCACGGCCTCACTATACAGGGTAGTTGAAATTAGTTGATGATATGCTCAGCCCTTTTTGGCTGCTGTTAGCTAATAAAAAAAAAAAAAAAAAATTATACCCGTCCTTTCGTCTGTGGTTTTACATTCGTCATAATAAAAAGCATTTGGTCCTTAGCAGGTCTTAAAATTAAGTGAATACAACACATGCTGTTTTAAATTGTGTCATTATTTATTTAACAAATCCATACGTTTATAAAGTTATAAAGTTTAATGTTTAACTTGAAACTTTATTTTTCTGTTCAGTTGACTTCCATTTCCAGTAGGAAATAGGAAGCTCAGGGATGGGCACTTGTTTTGCCTGAAGGGCCACATTGGGATTTAGATCTTGATGAAGGGGCCGGCCAGGTGGCATGGGAAAATAACCCCCCCAAATGAGGATCAGAGGTTAGCTAAAAATCCTGCTTGATGGACTATTGACTGAGAAAATATTTAGAAGAGGCTGTAAACTGGTCCAACTAGAGATGGATGATGAAGCTCCAAATGATGTTTGGCTCCAACTTCTTGAGAGGACATGTTAGCATGCTAGGTGAAGGGGGGGTCTGAACCTTTTCTAACCAATCAAGCTGACAACCCTCTTCATTTGGCTCTTGGAGAAATTATTGTGAAGGCTCTGCGGGCCGGATTAAATAGTTCACCGGGCCACATGTGGCCCCCGGGCCTCAGTTTGCCCACCTCTGATGTAGGATGGATAGGAATAACTGCTTCTACTGACATTATAGCAATGCGATGCAATCTCTTCAGTAGAGAATATGAATTAGTGCACGTGCAGTCGCATATGGATCTTATTCCGGGCGAGGGAAACTCTGAACAGTAATAAAAGTTTTCCACGGTCTCATTAGCAATACTTACAAAATGTGACACTTTTTTTTTTTGTTTTTTGCCCATCTTGTTGATTCAGACAAGCGGGACTGAAGCTCGCAGCTGATCCTGCCTCCCTGCTCTCTGCTAGCAGCTGTGTTGACTGTCTCGTGCACGGGAACCCTTGATTAGTAGGCCGACTGTACTTGGGTTTGAGCATGGCAGCCAGCTCATTGAGCCTTGCCCCTCTGACACGCATCACGATCTGCGCAACTTTGATCCTAGAGTCCTGTTTATGACTGTTGCTCCAGCATCCAAGGCCTCAGGTGATCCAGCAAGCTTCATAAGCCTAATGAGTGGTTCGAGGATGTTTATCTACGCTACAGTACGTCTGTCTGGAGAGGCCTCTGGCAGCCGTTTCACCTCCATTATTTTGCTTTATTAGAAGCTTCAGCTGTGGCGGCTTGGGATGATGTCTTCGTTAAAGTTTATGATTTGCTGATTTTAATAATCTGTTGTGTTCCAGAGGCACGTAGAAACACCAACCCTCCATATAACAAGTCACAGGTGTATTGAAATGACATCAGAGCACTGGCTCAGCTGGAAGCAGCTCTCCGGCCAGAAATATGATTACATTTGTTCACACTTGCTTTATTGGATTTATCACCACATTTAAATGAAGTAATGGAACGCCATGTCCATCTTACATTAACATAACGGGAGAGAAATGTAACGGAATATGTATTATTTTGATTATCTATTTTATAAGTAGGAATAAGTCTGTAGCTGTCCTGCTGTCTAACTAAAATGGAAAGTGACAAAGATGCATTTTGCATTTGCTGGTTGTCTAAGTCCAAGCATGAGCTCTGATTTTCAGTAAAGGATGGAACAATTTGTCAACAAATGTTTTCTCATCACAACGTGGGCGACCTTTGCTCCTCACGTCCAATGACAGAGATGTGAGCCATCAACTGATCTCCTTTCCTCCTATAATCATCTATCCCTTGGCCCATGATCAGCATTTCCTGAAAATTTTATTGAAATCCGTTTACACTTTTCCGAGTTATTTTGCTAACAGACAGATAAACGGCAGCTTTCAGGTAACCTCCTCGGCAGAGGGAACAATCTGTAGAGAAAAACACAGTTAACTCATTTGAAGGTCTCAGACAGGAAATGAGGCAGGGACTGCGAAGGTCATAATAAATGACATTAAAGCAGATTCTGCACAGTTTGCACTGCGCTGAGGTGCGCTTGAAAAGAAACATACAGCACTGTAAGATGCTGGCAGGGAAAGCATACATGGATGCCATAACCGAGTGGCTGGCATAGTCTACAGAAACATCTGTGCGGAGTATGGGCTGGAAACCCCAAGGTCAAAATGGGAAACACCTCCAAAGGTGGTGGAGAATGACCGAGCAAAGATCCTGTGGGACTTCCAGATACAGACAGACAGGATGGTGATGGAGAACCAACCAGACATCGTGGTGGTTGATAAAGGGCGGAGGAAAGCCGTTGTGGTGGATGTGGCAATACCAAGTGACAGCAACATCAGGCGGAAGGAACACGAGAAAGTTGAGAAATACCAAGGGCTCAGAGAGGAGCTGGAGAAGGCTTGGACGGTGAAGGTGACAGTAGTGCCCGTGGTGATCGGGGCACTCGGGGCAGTGACCCCCAAACTGGAGGAGTGGCTACAGCAGATCCCTGGAACAACCTCAGACATCTCAGTCCAGAAAAGTGCAGTGCTAGGAACAGTAAAGACACTGCGCAGGACCCTCAAGCTCCCAGGCCTCTGGTAGAGGACCCCAGCTTAGAATGGAGGAGGAACCACCCGCGGAGGGTGAGAAGGGAATTTTTTTTTTTTTTTTTTTTTTTTTTACTTTCTGGAGTTTTCTGTGTTTTTTTGTGCTGACGTTTAAATGTACGTGCAGAATTCACCAACTGTATTTTTCAGGGGTTTTTGTTTTGTTTTGTTTTGTTTTTGGATAGTTCAGAATTTTGTAAATAAGTGGAGATGAGGCCTGGAGGAACATACGTGCGTAGCTTCAGTACGTACCTCCTCTCGGTGGGCCTCAGTTGCTGTCGTGGGTCTTTTGTTCTGGATTTCCGCTGGTGGTCTCTCATGTAAACAGCTCTCAAAGGGCAAACGTCTCCACTCGTCTTTTCAGAAGCACTCTCTTTTCTTCCCCCCGTGTCCCCAATTTGTGCCCTCCCCGGGTCTCCACCTCCAGCGCACCCCGATGCTCTGACCGCCGGATCTGTCTCAGTGCAGAGATACCAGCATATTGTGGTTCCAAGGTGCCAGCGGGGAAGAGAGGATCCCACTTGTTTGTGTCTCTGACCCCTCTATCACAATGGCTGGGTCTCACAATGGGTCACTCTCCCCTCCCACTCATTTCACCGCCAAAGCTGGGAAGAGTAAATATTTATCAGCCCCCACAACAATGGCCAGTGCGGAGGAGAAAAGGACTGAGCAGAGGATATGCAAGGCTGTTGGTAAGGCTGCTGTAGGAATATTAACAAAGAGCCTCCGATAGGATGGCCAGGTTTGTCAGGAAGAGTGGCGTAATTCCATCAGTCGTCCTCTGACGGTTAAAAACTGCATAAACGACCGGCCCTGATGTAGCAAAGCAAGTCTGTTTACTTGTTAAACTGTAAATTTAGCTTTTCGGTTAGTGTTTTGTTTACAGGATTTTCTTGCCTTACGATTAAATCGACCACAAATGTCTGTAATCTTTTCAACCAGACTGCTGGTTTGGCTCTGGGGAGACGATGTTGGTGAGCCAGGCAGTCTTTCACATTGTTTCTGTAAATTCTTGCTCTTCTTTGCATAAAGAGCTTTTGTGAATCTCTAAGTTTGTTTAGTGGTAGACTCTTTGTCTTGTTTGTGTCATTATACTCCAGATATAATTTAGGTTTTACCATAATTACCACAAAAAATAGTGCCTGTTGGTGACCATAGTGTGTGAACATACGACGTCATGGTTACAGTACATTAAAATGTGATTATTATTAGTAGTTCCGTATTTCTTGGACTATAAGTCGTTCCGGAATATAAGTCGCATCAGTCAAAAAATGTCATGAAGAAGAAGAAGGAAAAAAAAAAAAAAAAAACATACCGGTGTATAAGTCGCACTGGACTATAAGTCGCCCATTTTGGGGAGAAATTTATTTTACAAAATCTGAGACCAAGAACAGACATCTTAAAAGGCAAGTTATAATAACAATAGAATAGAAAACAACAGGCTGAACAGGTGTACGATATGCTAGCGTAACACACTGATGGTTATTCTGCTACATGAAGCACCATCAACGAACTGAATACGTGTCTGGTATGTTATTCAGATAACTACAGCATAAAGAACATGCTTACACACTCTCCATCTCACTTCAGATCACTAAGATCCATTGAATTCTTCATCCTCGGTGTCGCTTCTGAACAACTCCTCCACCAGCGGAGAGGACGTGCTGCTTCTCTTTTCGGTTTTCGGCTGCATATTTCGCTACTTGCAGCTTGTAATCTGTAGAATATGATTTCCTTTTTGGGGGCATTTTTGTTCAGTCTTTCTCAGACGTCTTTATAAGTTACCAGTAATAAAGCACACGGTAACGGTAAGTCCCCTTGCGCGGTTGACAGTGTGAAAATAACAAACGTGAAATTACCATATATATTTTAATAATTTCACATTATAAGTCGCACCCCAGCCAAACTATGAAAAAAGTAAGCGACTTATAGTCCGGAAAATATGCTAATATTATTATTTGGCAAAAAAACTTTAGCTCTTAACTTGCAGTCTAAATCCGTTAGATTAAATTGTCTCCATGTCCTTAGTCTCTTTTCTATTTTTTCCTATCTCCTGATCTCATCTGCAGACAGAAGAATATTGGCTATTAAAGCATAATTAATAACCATGTGCTAAAGAGGTGGCCTGGCTCCGGCTCCATCTCTGGACGCTCGGAAAAAGACAGAGAACCATTATTCTCCATCACGCCACCACATTCCAAATGATTCCAAATGAAGTGCCCGAAGGCTCCGAGTCCGGTGCCAATGCTGTCAGATTGACAGATGCTACGTATAGCGTTTAGAAAGAATGGCTGAATAAATTCAGAGGAGCGATTTTGTTCGGCACGCCTCTCAGCAGATGACTGAAGCGGCATTGTTGTCGAGGTTCCACCTACAAAAATTACAAAAGTACAAAAATTCCCTGAAG